>PVHP010028047.1:0-23421 GCA_004024765.1 Zapus hudsonius
GGACATCACCTCCGCCACAGCACTGCAAACAGCGGCAGGAAGGTGTGCCAAACTCTGGCAAGGGGAAGCTGGCTTATAACCCCATAAGCCTGCCCCCAACAACACAGCTTCATCGAGGTTGTAAAACCCAAACTGCCATCAGCTGAGGATCGATCTATCAGAACACATTCATCTGTTTGTGGGGGACACCTGGATCAAACCATGACAGTCACCATCAGCTAGCCTGTTATGTGACCCCAGTGGAGTCGGCTACACAGTCCAGAAGGCCCACTAGAGCAGTGATGATCTCTATTTGATTTGGGCCTAGATGCCAGTGAGCTGTGGATAGCTGAACAGGATGAGACGACTACGATTCCCGGCACAAGGTTTCCAAATATGTTTTTCTTTTTTATTTAAATATTCTATTGATGTATTTATTTGAGAGACTGAGAGAGGCAGATAGAGAGAATGGGTACGCCAGGGCCTCCAACAGCTGGAAACGAACTCCAGATGCATGCACCACTTTGTGCATCTGGCTTTACAAGGGTACTGGGGAATCGAACTCAGGTCCTTCTGCTCTACAGGCAAGTGCCTTCACTGCTGAGCCATCTCACCAGCTTCCCCCTCCCACCCAGTGTTTTCCATTTGTAGTTAGTTGCTGAGACTTAAACTATGGAGATGTTTTCTAGTACCATCTAGCATGTTTCAAAATTCGAGATTTGACAACACACGGCTCTCAGCCCTGTATGGGAGCCTCTTTCAGAGAGGGTGCACTTGACCTGAGCCCCTTTTGCCCATCCAAGTCCATTGCTGGCCACGACAGAAGGCTGAGTGCGTGAAGGTTCTATTTAAGGTTTTGTCCATATGTCCCTGGGTCACAGGAGGTCATGACATTGGCCTCTGTCAGTGTTTTTCTGTTCCTTGGATGTGGTCTTGCACAAGCACATGGGCTGTGGCCATGCCTGTCTGGAGTGAGAGAGACAAGCTTATCATCTTGTGGTGTTCTAGAAAGTTCCCCGTTGCCATGGCTGCAATACAGATATGTGGAAGTTTCTACATGAACATCTGGTGCGTCCCAGGGAGAGATGAAACCCAAAAAGAAAAACGTCTTCTGGGGTTCTCAATGTCTTTTCCCCCTTCCTTATTGTGTCCTTCTTGTCCAGGTCCATGCCACAAACGGCGGGCAGGCAGCTGTTGTGCCCAACTGGGTTCCCTGTCAGCTCTGAAGCACGCGGTCCTGGGGCTCTACCTGCTGGTCTTCCTGATTCTTGTGGGTATCTTCATCTTAGCAGGTAAAAGCACCCCTTTGCTACGCTGACCTTTTGGGATGAGAAAGGGGGACTTGGGCCCCTGCTTTTCATGTCCATTGTCAAGAGCCCTTGTTACTACGGCCACCGGACAACAAGGACCTGGCTGGTCTTTCTGACTAGACGTGGCTCTTCAGTGGATGGGCTGGCAGGGGCTGGTTGGAGCTGTGCGATTTCTGGAGCAAGCGGTCTCTCCTGTTGCTCAGCCGCTCTGAGGGGCTTCCATGTGCATTGCACTGGGTCTCCCTGGACTTTCGGGATGTGGTTAGAACTGAGCAGGCAGGGCATTATCTGATCACTTGCTCTGGAGTACCGTGAGAGCCTACCTGGGGTAAGGCTTCATGCTAGGCTCGGGGTCACCGCTCAATAAGACCCAGGGCTTCTGTCAAGGAGCTTCCCATCTGGAGGTGGAGGCAGGGCCGTGTGACTTGAGCCATCTGCAGGAGGACCTCAGTGAGTGCTGTGATTGGGGGGGGGGGTAACTAAGGGCACTGTCGTGGTGCATTCTGGAAATGTAACAGCCGCATGGCTGAGGGTGGGGTCAGTTTGAGCGAGGCCACTGACCAGGCACAGCTGACTTGGAGTGCTTAGGGTGGGGTCCTTGAGTTAATTCTAGGGCAGGACTCTGGAGCTTCAGCCCTTTCAGATGACCCTTTGCTGGAAAACCCAAGGCACATGCCCAGGACCTCCCTGGTCTTGGCTCATTCCCCATCAAGTGGAACTGGTCCCTTGGGCATTGCAATAAGATGTCAATGGTGCCTGTACCTTTAGGTTTTTCACACTCGGGATGAAAGGTGGTGTCCGTCCCAGCAAGCACTGCCCTGGGATGGGGGGCAGCCAACAGTAACAGTAAGAGAAACTCATGATTCATCTCGGAGACCAAAGAATGGTGTCCAGCAAGATCTGATGGGCAGGCCAGCCAGAGGATGATTTGAACGCGTTCTTGGGCTGCTAAATGAAAGCTCGGCATCTTGGTTTTGTGGGTTTGGCTGCCAGGACCATAACAAATTTCTGGAATGTTAGGGAAGTGTTTCAGCCCAGCATGAAAGCCAGACTATGGTGTTAATAATTCCCTGAATCAGGAACTTGTAGGTGACAGAAGGAAGGGGCTTTCGAGGAGGGGGCCATGCATGGTAGGGGACCTGGGATAAAACATTAGTGATCTGGGGGGGAGGATAAAAGGAGATCATCTCCTGGGGAGAAGGCGTGCAGAGGAGGAGAGTTCTTTTCTGATATCTGAAGGTCTGCCGTGTAGAAAAGAGTAAACATGTTCTGTTCGACCCAAGAGTGGAACTGGGACCAAAGGGTGGATATGGTGAAACCAGAATTCCATTCAAAACAGAGGAGAGCTCTCTAGGCAAGAGCGCTATCCAGGATGATGAAGGAAAAATCTCTTGGCGTGGAGGGTGAATGGGATTTATGATGATATCTTGGAAGCTCCAGAAAGGCGTGTGGAACATGGTTTCCCAATGTCATCAAAGTGTTGCCACACGTCCTTAGTCGTCAAGGTGGAAACTGCGGGAGGGGTTTTGATTACTAGAATCCCTTTTGAGGCTGAAGGAGGGTGTCATATTGTCTTCATTAAATAAAAATTTCGAGTGGCTTACCACTAATCCAAAGGAACTTTCCCTCTTGGCTCTGAGTGCATGGCCACTGTCACTTCCCCAGGTCCTTGTCCAGACCACCATGGGTCTCTGGGAAAAGGTTATAGGAGGGAGGCCCATGGAAGAGAAGAGTCATCAGTGACCTTTTCAATGGGTAAGGGAATGTGGGGAGAGAGCTCTCCTTGGTCTTAGGAAGGAGGCTTCTTTGGAATACCTGGCTGAGTACTTCCAGGAATCTCCCTCTGTCGTCGTCAGCCACACGCCGCTGGGATGAATCTCCAAACCAGGTACAATTTTGGGGAGGAAAGTATTTCTTGAACTAATAAATCCAGGGGAAGTTAAGGAAAAAGGCTGGCTCCCTTTCACAGAAACAAGCAGAGAGTGAAACCCACCACCAGCACCTCAAGCAAGCACACTGGAACTCTAACTCACAGAACAGCAGGACTGCCTGGCTTGGGTTCGGGATGCTGTTTTGCATATGTATCCCTAGAATTTTGCATCCAATTTAGAAATACTTCAGGGCAAGACCCCAGGAGGCCAAACCAAAGTGACACTTTCTCCAGCCAGAAGGCTGAAGACAATTCACAATTATAATACATTCTATTGGGGGACATCTATTCACAACTACCACACCCTCCCAGCACATACCAAGAGGGCAGGAGATAGAAGAGATAGTCCAAGATAGACCAGAGTGTGCCTGGCCTTCTGTTGGGTTCCTGCCTTACGTGTTTCGTATCTTGGGTAGAACTTTCTGTCTGTACCCTGGAGAAGTTCCCTGCACAGAGCATCTGTTTAACCACAACTCTAAACCTTCCTTGTGGACCCCCATCTCATGCATCCTCCAACTGGGTGGCAAAGTGACCTATTGTGACAAGTGGCACAACTAAGCACCCAGCCAATGACATTTCACTGAAGTGTAAACTTACCGTTTCCAGTGTTACAAAACTAATCACATCATGTCAAAACATCGCTTTGTGTGGTACTAGGAGTTGAACTCAGGGCCTTACAAATGCTAGGCAGGCACTTTGACCACAAACATCCGGGGACCTAATTTGGGAAGACACGGGAAGATCACAGAAACAGAACCAGAGGACATTCCTGGTGAGACACGGACTCCTCTCCCTTCCTCCCTTCCTCTCTTCCCTCTCCCTTTCTTTCTTTCTGACAGGGTCTCACACTATAGCCCAAGTTGGCCTGGAACTTACTGCGTAGCACAAGCTAGCCTCAAGCTATTGGCAATCCTCCTGCCTCAACCTCCTGAACACTGGAGTTATAGGTTGTGCCAGGCTTTCATGTTTTAACAGCAGTGACCACGGTCAGCGTTTGCTCAATCTGAGTGTGAGTTTTTGTGGGTGCAGGGAAGAAGGAAAGGCCACAGGAACAAAAAGATCATGAGGTGTGATTGTTTCAAGTGCTACACACGTCCCCCTCCCCACACACATACATAGAGGCAGTAGGGTATAGCTTGTGATATATGTTAAATTATGCAAAGGACAGCCTCCTTCCTGAGGGCTGGCTTGGTCCCTGATGTCTGTAAGCACACAGCCATGTGCACCGGACTCCATCGTGCATCCTGGAAACCAGCAGAGATGTCATTGGTCTTTATTGAGACCCTCTCTCTCATTAGAAACACCCCTTGACATCTCATCCCCAGGCTCCAGGACTCTGCAGAGAGCGTTGTATTACAATACAGAACAGCCACTTTCAGGAGATGTGAGACATTTTCTACCTCCATCGTAGAGCGGGTTAGGGTTGGTTCCACATTCCTGAGGAATTAGCTTGCTTTCATCTTGCGGGAAGCTATGGATCTAAAATTCATTAAAATCACTTTCAAGGAGGCAGTTAACACAGGCAGAGTCAGCTGTCGCCCTGTGGTACTGTGTATGAATTTGAAGGTAGGTCACACGAAAGCTGGACAATAGCTCGAGGTTGATCCATAGCAAGTGCGAGGGCAGACTGGGAGAGCAGCTCTTTCTCGCCCCGTTTGGTTCCTTGCTCTGCTGTATGTGTGGTCCCCTGCTTTCACCTTTGTTTTTAATAGAACAACAACAGGTGTTGTGCATGGTTTTCTCTCTTTTTTTTTAAAGTCTGCATATTCTGCTCAATGATCCAAATGTATGGTGTTTTCAAATGACTATCTGTTTTTTTTAAATATATATTTACTGTCCATAATGAGTTACATTATTTAGTGGGCAAATAATGAGTTGCTATCCCCAATTCCCCAATTCCCTCCTCCCCATCCCCAATCAGTTGGATATCCTCCTCCGTGGGCTGTCTGTATTAGTCCTTGTGACAGGGGATCCTGGATAGCCTAGTACTCATCCCGGTCTTCCTGGCCCAAGTGAGTTGTTACTGATGGGTGCCATGCCTCCGGACCGTCTCCCCCACCACGGCTCTCACAATCTTTCTGCCCCCTCTTCCGCTCAGTTCCCTGAGTCGTGGTGAGTGAGTATTAAGGCTGCTTTAATGTTGTGAGCTTAGGGGTCTTTGTGTCGAAAATCCTTGGTTTCTGTCTCATTGGCCTATCCTGTGTTGGTTGATGACTATCTGTTTTAACCAAGTGTCTGAAGGTGGGGCATGGAGTCTCTGTACAAGGACATTGGCCTAGGAGAATTAGGCATCCAAGTGGTTATACAATGACACACTGTCATCATCGCCTTCTCATTGCTGGGGCGAAACTCAATGAAGGGATAAGGGGTTTATAGTTCTAGAGGACACAGTCCATCACGGTGGGGAAGACATGGTGACAGGAGCTTTAGGCCACTGGTTACATTCAGTCCACGGTGAGGAAGCAGGGAGTGCCGATCACCAGCTCTGTCCATTTTATAGCTTCCACAGCCCCAGCCCAGTTAGGCGGGTCTTCCTACATTAATTAACCTAATTAAGATAATCCTTCCCAGACACACAGAGAGGCTAATCTAACTAGATAACCCCTCACAGGGGATCCTAGGTCCTATCAAGTTGATAATCAATATGCACCATCAGCCACATTCATTGTAGCATATTCTGCCCGACACTAAACCATTCAGACAGGGAGGGCTGGGATGAGCCCGGGCTCTGGCCTCTGCACCACCAGCCACATGCACGGGGCTTCCTGGCCTTTCTACGACAGGGTTCCCTTACTTGAAACTCGAGGAAGTCGGTGCTCCTTCCTGCCACACTGGGTTGCTCTGAGTGCTGAGCTATCACATTGAAGTATTCAGAGAAGCAAGCGACTGTCACATCCTAAGCACACCAGGAGCAGAAGCTGGTGTCCGCGCCATCACTACCGTCGGTTTTGTCATATCTTCTTTTCCATGGTTTTTTTCTTTTTTACCTTCTACCGAGATAGATAACATCAACTGAGGCTTAGTTCCAGCTCATTTGCTAATAGTTTGCAGTCTTGGGAACATCACTCTCTGTCTGAGCATTTGAACACTCACTTTTAAAATAAGCAGGATGGATGTGACCAGTGTATCTTTTTTTTTTTTTCCTTGTGCATCTGGCTTTATATGGGCACTGGGGAATGGAACTCGGGTCCTTCTGCATTGCAGACAAATGCCTTAACCACTAAGCCATCTCTTCAGCCCTCAACCTCTGTTTTCTTTTCTTTTTTTTTTTTAGTGCATCTTTTTTTGACCGTGACCTAGACACATTTTCCATCATCAGTACCCACATGTAAACCTCACCAAGATGATACTTAAACATATAATGTGTACTAAGGATTTCCTAGTCCACTCTACGAAACTAATTTCTTAAATAGTCACAACTCATCCATTTGTTTCACTGATGGGAAACAAGCCATCTGAAAAACAATGAACCAAATAACAGTTTTATTTTTCTCTATGCCTTCGCATTCGTAAGAGAAGACGCTCTCCTCCCTGCAGGATCTGGGCTTTGAGACCAAACTTTGATGGCTTCGAGTCCAGGCTGCGCCACTGAATGGCCATATCGTCTTGAGGAGAACATGATGACCTCTAATAGTCTTGATGTCCTCATTGAGAAAATGCGACACGCCCCATAGGGTTGTTGTGATGATTAAATGAACTGTTTATGCATAAAACTCTCAGTCCTTGCCACATAAAAGGAACTCACTCCATGAGTGTTAGATATTATTATTAACACATGGGGAGGGAGTTGGCTTGGAGAGGAGCAAAGGCTTCAAGACCCACTCGTTAGCCGGAGCACCCACAAAGCTGCCTGCAAGTGTAGACCCCTGTGCTCGCTGAAGAATGTGCTTGAATCCCACCCGATCCTTACAAACACACAGAGGTCCCTTGAAACGTCATCGGAGAGGTGCTGGACCTACCATGACAATGGGGAGCTGAGAGCCAAGAACCAGGACAGAATCCCCAGCAGTGACTCTGGAGCACCGGGGTTCTACAATGCCAGCCTGACCCATGGCACTGTGAGACTCGGCCTTGGAAGGGACCTCAGCCAGCCTGACCCATGGCACTGTGAGACTCGGCCTTGGAAGGGACCTCAGCCAGCCTGACCCATGGCACTGTGAGACTCGGCCTTGGAAGGGCCCTCAGCCAGCCTCACCCACGGCACTGTGAGACTCGGCCTTGGAAGGGACCTCCAGGGACGTCCTGTACAGCCTTCCTCCCAGGACAAGAACCTCCCTCATGACTTCTCAGGCAGATGAAATATTGTGTCATTCCTGAAGAATGGTCACAAGTGACCAGGATGTCACTTATCCCCTTGATGTCTCTCAAGCTATTTCTAGTTCTCCTTTCAGGAACAGCTCCGCCAGCCTTTGTCCTCATCCTCCGGACATTGGTTGGATCTGGATGGAGGGAGCAAGCCCATTTCCTCCGATGGCAGTAGCCAAGCAGACCTGGTCGTGTGGCGTTGGAAGTCTTGCAGCCCTCTGGGCATGAGGGCTTGTCCTTTCTTGGTGTCACCTCTTCTCAAATTGAAACGACCAGTTTGTGTGCCCGCTTCCCTTCCGCTCTCATCACAAGGCGTCAGTGTCTGTTCGTCGCTTACTCCCAATGCCCAGCAAACAGCTGGCGCTCAATGGATGGACTAAGCACCATGGCCATTTCCCCAGCGTCCATTCTCCAAACAAGCTCCGGACTTGAGGGGTAAACAGAATTAGACATACATCACTCATGGAACAGCGTGGCCAGGGCAGAGTACGCCAGATGTGGGCCACTGTGATCTGGTCCGTGTGTGCCATGGCTGCCTATGTGAGCAGAAACTTCTAGTGCTAACTAACAGTAATGTGTGGCGCTTATATCCAACAGTGCAGTGCTCTACAGCCCTGACAATCCCATCCATTCCCCACCTAGCCCCAGACATGTTTCTGAAGGCTCATGCCTGGTCACGGGAGTGTCAAAGACAAAGAGAACAGGCTTTGTGTGCTTCAGCATAAAGGCGGATGCTGTCAGCATCCCGGTGAACTGTCACCATGCGGTCTCCTGCCAAGCCCGTTGCACCAATTTGGTTCTGGATCTGTCACTTACCTTTCAGCCTCGTGCCTCCGTCATGCTGGAGGCAGCGATCTAATCACCATGAAGCCTGGTGCCACGAATGCAGCTCCCTGGAGAACGTGACCAAGGACTCACCAACACACACATGTCCTTTACCCCTGTGTACTGTGGGAGGGGACACAGGGCCACCTCTAGGACTCCACAGCCTTTTCCTTCAACTTGAACCACACTCATCCCAAGAGGGTGTCTCTACCTTCAGAGCCAGGGTGGTGGGAAGAGAAAGAGCCAAGAGGACTTTGGCACCCTGACTTCCCCAAGAAGAATTCTACTACACAGGGCGATGCCTCTGACCTCCCCTGAGGTGAGAAAGGCAAGGGGCAGAGGCAGCTGACACGGCGTCTACACTCATGCCAAGTGCCCTCCTGGTCTCCAGCCAGATCCTTGATGAATGATGAAGGCAGACAGAACCGAGGAGAGCTCTCAGCTTTAGTGATAATGGAGTGAGGACGATGGTCACATTGCCGGAGGTGGTAGTTTAGTGGTGTTGGTGGTATTGATGGTGTCTCTTTCCAGAACAGCTGAGGGGCTCTTGTGGCCTTGAAACAGGTGGTATGTTTGGTTTTGTTGATACTGTCCAGATTCACCCCAGTCCTTCCTTCCCCGAGAAAGCCCTCAGAGAAGGAAGCCTGGATCTTCTCTTGTCCCAAATGCCCCTTCAGCGGGCAACCCAGCTTGCTGAATAGTTTTCATGCCTCCCTGAGCTTCCGGCCCTGCTGGACTGCTTCTTCTCAGCAGAGGACCATCTCAGTCTGTCACCTGTTTTGTAAGCAAAATGTCATGGACACACAGTCCTACTCGTCCATTTACATAAGGTCTGTGGCTGCTTTCACTCTATTGCAGCAGAGTTAGTGGTGATGGACACTCTGGCCTGCAGAACTCAAATATTCACTACCTGGCCCTTGACAGAAAAGTCACGGGCTGTTAACCTGCTCTCAAGGTGTCTGGTTGCGAGTTAGCTCATGGACTCTCTACCTCTGAACTATGCTTCACAGGTTTGCAAAGAGTTTTCACATCCATTTTGTTACCTTACAACAACTATGGAGTCAGGAACGGAGCTCATTTTCAGGCCGAGGAAACAGACTCGGGTGTTGTGTGTTGTAGTTCAGACCGACAGTAAAAGCAGAGCTCGGGAGAATGTGGGGTCTCTCTTCTATGAACACCCTGGTCTGAGGCAGGGTCTGTCGATCAGTGAGAAAGTCCAAGGGCATTGAAATCAGACTGCCAAGAGACGGTCTCGGCTTGGACACCTACTGCAGACAAGCTACTCCACCTGCCTTGTCATAGTGTCCTCGTCTAGAGAGGAAGATTCCTCACTCTCTGCAGCCATAGTGCCCTCTCCCATAAAGAGGGGGATCACACCACACACTGCACTTTTGACTGTCATTGTCAGGATGTCACCAAGCCCTCCATGTAAGCCTAGTACAGGAGTGCTCATGGAAGTCCATGAGCGCGGGTTAGGGTTCATAACTAGGGGTGTTCCAGCCCTCATTTCACTGGATTATCAAACACGTGGATTCTACCCTGGGAGCCAGGACAGGAGGACACTTGAGAGTCTCTCTTTGGAGCACAAAGACCTACTAGGGAAAGAACTTCACTAAGCAAACAGAAAAGGGGCCGGGCTGGCGGTGGGAACTTTCTTTCTGCTGCCTGACTCTTAATAGCGCCATCATGACTCTCTCTTGGCTTTCTTCTCCAGCCTTCTGCTGGATGTAGCTGGGCTATTGAGTGGATTTTGCCTCTAATGGGTGACTCTGAGTGTGGACAGGTAATGGTGACTCTGAGTGTGGACAGGTAACGGGTGACTCTGAGTGTGGACAGGGATTTTGGCCAAGCAACTGGCCTGCTCTTGTTCTCACCCTTTTGGAGAAAAGAAGTAATGAACTCTTGGGATTTTTGTGACCACATGGCTTAGTCGACCCATCCAGGGGCTTGGATCCCTCTCTCCTAAAAGCCAAAAAACATCACTTTTGTTGAGTGCCGGGGAAGTGCCAGATACTGTGTGGGACATGGGAGGTGGAAGAGGAAAAATCCTTGATTCTCCATCCAAAGCTATTTCTCCTCCATCTCCATAAAGGACACCATGATCTACCAGATGTGTGAGTCTCAAAACTAGAAGTGATCTCTGAATGATCCGTCTCTTCCCACATTCACTCCATCAGAAAATCCATCCACTCACCTCTCCGCTGGCGCTTCCTGGTTCCCCACCTACAGTGGGAATTTGGAATCAGCAAATGAAAATATAGGCAGCCTGATTCCATTCAAGTCTCAGAAAACAGTGACTGTTGTCTAGTGTGAGTATGTTTCAGACGTGCTGGGAGAGGGCGGGCTGTGAGGAGTGTGCAGGAGGCAGAGACCCTCTTTCCAACCAGCTTCAAGTCTATAGAGATGTTGTTGGTTTGGGTGGCAGTGATGGTGTTGATGTTGGTGGTATCGTTAGTGATGTTTGTGATGATTGCTTTGTTGATGGACGTGTTGGTGGTGGTGGTGATGGTGTTGGAGGTGCTAACAGAAGTGGTAGTTTGGGTGGTACTGTGGGAGGTAGTCTTGTGGAGTCAGGGGTGGTGATGGCATTAGTGTGATGGTGTTGGGGGTGGTGGCCTGGTGGTAAGGGTGGTACTTGGTGGCGGTTCTTGGTGATGGTAGTGGTTCTTCCTAGTTTCTGTCTGGTTCCAGAACAGCAGGGTGGCTCTTGGCCTCCAAGCAGGTGGCATGTTTGGTTTTGTTGAGATACTGTCCAGATACACCCCATTACTTCCTTCCCTGAGAAACCCCTCAGAGACAGGAAGCCTGGATCTCCTTTTGTCCCAACTGTCCCAACATACTGACAGCTGATAGACCATCCTGAGCTCGTGCCACTCTCTACGCTTCTTCAAGAGAGCCCCACATTCCCTAAGCTCCAAGGCATGAGGGTGCCAGGGGCAGGGTAGCCTTTCCTGTGTCCCCATGTTACCTTGTTGATGCAGCCAACTCCCGCAGACCTTTCCTCAGGAAACCTCGGAAGACAGGCAGGCAGGCTTTGCTCCCATCAGGGGACATGAAAAGACAGCTCCTCATGGCCTCCTGCCATGTTTCTCTCTGGTGAGAGCCTCCACTCAAATCAGCAGTCACCTAGTGGGGGACCAGGCCCGGTGCCCCTGTCTCAGGGGTTCTTGTGTCTAGAGGGGCCTTTTGAGGTCCCCTGGATACACATGGGTTTGGAAGTGACAAAGGTGTAAGAAGTCACTTCCAGGATTCTAGGATAGAAAGCAGGGGGCCGGTGCGGAGGCATGGCCATCCTGAGTCCCTCTGGAGGACACCCTGTTGTTCTTCTTGTCGTTGTCAAAAACAGCGAGGTTGGCTGGTGCTCTGCGAAGCATTTCCAGGGTATTGTCTGCCAGAGATTTGGAAAAACAGCATCCTTCCAGGAGAGGCTGGGGAATGGCTCCTCTTACTTACCCATTAACCCCTGCGCTCGTCCATAGCCTTGGCCAGTTGGCGTAGATAGACGGGCGGGTCTCCTCGGCAGTCAGTGTCCTTTCAAGCTCTATAAAAGTGGTTTATCCCTGCTGGCTTTGAAATCAGACTCCATTTGTCTCAAGGAAACAATTACCAAGAGGGACAAAACTCTTTTTCAAAGTCATTCAAAACTCGGAAGGAAAAACACATAGAGATGTTCAGTCTCTGGGGCTATTCAGCAAATTATGGTAACTCAATACAGAGGAATATTACACGGCCGTTTCAAATCAACATAAACTGGGGATTGTGAGACACACCTGTAATCCCAGCACTTGGGAGGCTAAGGAGGGAGGGTCATGAGTTCAAGGCCAGCCTAGGCTGTGTATCAAGACCTCTGTGAATTATCTATGTGTAACAAAGGAAAGTGTTTACAAGCCCATGGCAAGAGAAAAACCCTCCAGTATGTGTGTTTGGTTTGAAAGCCATTTATGCAAATATGTATACAAAGGGTCAGGAAGGGAACTTGGAGGAAGAAAACCACAGAGGCAGGAGGGCTGGGAGACATTTTCCTTTCCAATTTCCTCGAACACTGTTGGGGCTGTTAGTAAAAATGCCATTTTCAAATGCCACAGGAATTCCTCTCCAGCCCTGAGAACATGCCACCCAGTAGAGTTTTGGATATTCTGAAGTGTCTAGGCCGGCTCCTAGGTAGGCAGGAAGGTCTTGTCTACCCCCTGAACAGGCACTACCCACCTGGCTGTCTTGACCAGAAGAAGAGCCAGGGACAGGACGGAAGCTGGCATCCCTGAGGAAGCCCGTAAGGGAGAGGTCCTGTCACAAGTCAGATCCCAGATAGGGAGCCGTAGACTTCCCTCCACTCTGTCAGTGGAGCAGAGACCAGGGTGAGGAGATAACCTGTGGGCATTGGCTGAGGCCCCAGCCTCCCTCCTCTGGGCAACAGCTGTCACACAGATCCAGGCAGACCCGTCTCTGGGGCCTCCGTTGCTAATTTTACAAAATAACTTTTATCTTCTGTGATTGGAATGTCCGGGTTTCTCCTTAAGCTGTTTATCTGGGTGACTCTTTCTCCATAAGCCCTCGCCCTCCTTCCACGAGATCTCATCAGGGACCCAAAGTCTCCCATCGGCTGTCTCACTTTGGCCCCCAAGTGTGTTCTGGCAACACCAAGCCCTCATTTCTTTCTTTTTTCATCGTGTGTGTGTGTGTGTGTGTGTGTGTGTGTGTGTGTGTGTGTGTGTGTGATGTCCTTAGGTGATGGCAGCAAGGACAAAAAGGAAGGCCACTGTCCATTAGCACATTAACACAAGTTAGTTTTCTTAGAGTTTTGAGGCTAAAAGCTGAAAAGCAAGATGTTAACAAGGCCACATATTCTAAGGGAAAGTCCTTCTTTATGACTCGCTGGTTATCAGGGCTGGTGACCTCTAATGTCTTAACTTGTACAGCCTTACCATGATCTGGCCATTTTCTGTCTCCCCTGTGTGTCCATCTGTCCTCTTCTGGTAAGAACACTGTCACATTGGATCTAGAGCCCAGATTAATGTTGTTTGATTTCATCTTAACTTGATTACGTCTACAAAGACCCTATTTCCAAATAAGGTCATGTTCACAGGTTCTAGATTGGGCTGCACCCTCTCTCTTAGTCTGCGGCTTCCCTGAGAAAAACTGGTCCCCACACTGGTAAACTAGCCTCTGTGTTTCAACCTGAA
This sequence comes from Zapus hudsonius, assembly GCA_004024765.1. NCBI lineage: Eukaryota > Metazoa > Chordata > Mammalia > Rodentia > Dipodidae > Zapus > Zapus hudsonius. The sequence goes on from PVHP010028047.1 coordinate 13,530, forward strand.
CATTGTGTGGCTCCATGATGCTGGGTCAGACACTCCCCACTAAGCTGGGGTGCCTGGGCTCAGGGCCATATTCGAATCTTTCTGCATTGACCATGTGGACAAGGTTTTGGAAATACATAGACAAGTTGAGATCCCACCCTTCTCCCCTTTCTCTGTGACTTTGGGAAATCACTGGAACTCTTTGAGTTTCAATGTCCTCCTGTGGATGGTGGGGATCCTCATGCCGTCCTCAGAGCCATGTGGGGACCCCTAGTGAGACCCTACATAGACTCACCCTCACTCACTCTCAAGAAAGAGCGACTGACCCAGCGTGTTTGACTCTGATCACTGGTGAGGTGTACACAGTAAACACCTTGGTCCACACTAAACTACTTTGCTCTCACGGAGCCGAGCATGCAGGCATTGTGTAACAGATCTCGTCGGGATGGGAGGAATGGGGCACAGACGGTGTTCAAGGGGAAACATTAGTACTGAGGACTGGGGCATTGCCAACAATGGACAAAGTCGATGTGACCTTGAGACCCAGGCTCTTGGTCTAGAACCTCAGCCCTGGTCCCCGCATTAGAGGATTCACACATGTCTTCATCGGGCCATATCCTAAACCATGCAGGTCCTCAGGGAGAGAAGAACTCTCTACACATGCGGGGCCATGCTCTGGGGAGCTGTCCCAGGGCCTCTGGCTCCTCCTCTTGATGAAGGCAAGCTGCACTCTGGGCCAGAGGGCCGCAAACGGAGAGATGTGTGCAGTGGAGGGGTGTGGATCTTAGCTGTGTGGGCTGGGCGTGGAGTGTCGGGTATGCTACAGTTCAGCCATATTAGAGTCAGGGTGCAGTAGAAGTGGGGTTCTCCTCACAAAGCGGAGCCTGGCCAGCTTCTCACTAGGTATCCATATTGCTGGCACCTCTGAGGCAGGCCTCTCCTGAGTCCCTACACTGGTGCTTCTGCCTCAGGCCTTATGGCCAGCCTCCCACTTGGCTGTGCTAAGTCCTTCTTAACTCCAGAGTGGCCATTGGGTGGAGTTACCTTAACAACTTCAGGGGTCTCAGCTCACTCTCCACCATGAGGAATACCTCATGCTACTTACCAAGGTCTCTGTTCAGGACCTGTGTAACCTGCTTGCTCACAAAGCAGCTCCTGTCAGCTCCAGAATTTTCTACCACAAACCTTTCTGTGGCTGGGACAGTGGATCCTTCTGTGTCCCCCCAATGCAGATTCCGAGGCCTCTCCGGGAGCCAGGTTCATGTCCACAGTCACTTTCCACAGCAGACTGGTGGGATGCCCCAGATGTGAAACACAGTCAGAGTGTCCCACCTGGCTCTGGTCTTCGTGGCCCTAGCAATTTCCACAGGCAAATCCTGGGAGTGGGATATGGTGAGGCGGGAGGAGGTCAGGTGGAGGTGAGTGACGAGCCTCAGCTCATCTGTACTCCCTTGGCCTTCCTCTGAGAAGTTAGCCTCTGGTGACAATGGCTGTTCTCCAAGCTGCTCAATTTACAGTCCTGGAAGTACCTCACCATTCCAATATAGGGCAGCTTCCCACCTCACCACTAATGCCGCCATTGCGTGGCCGTGGTCAATGCATCTCATGTCCATGACGTCACTCAGTCCTGCCAGTCCTGTGAGCCAGGGCCATCCCCCTTTGCGGATGAGAAGACCGAGGTCCCACGAGGCTCCCAGTTCTCAGAGGTTCATTCAGTTTCAGAGTTACTGGTCGTTAGGGAGTGAGCTGGAGTTTCCATATTTCCAGTCAAGAACTCACCCCTCAAACCCTCACGCTCCACCCCTGAGTTCTGCCTGGCCCCCAGCAAGGGAATGTGGGCTAGCCGAACCCAGAGCCTTACGTAGGTAAGTTCTGCTCACATGAGATCCTAACAGGCAGATGTAGGGTTTTCCAGAGGTCACCATTCTATCCACCACCCTACTGGGTTCTTTGCTTTGTCTTGTTTTAGTGTTTGTATGAGTGTGAGTGGTTGTGTACAGGTACACGTACACATGTGTGCATGTGGAGGCCAGTGACCAACGTTGGGTGTCTTTCTGGGTTGCTCTCCACTTTAGTTTTGTGAGACAGGATTCCTCATTGAACCCACAGCACTGGAGAGCTGGTAAACCCCAGAGATCAGATCCCCTGTCTCTGCTCCTCAGCACTGGAATTACAGATGTGTACACTTTATGTGGGTGTTAGGAATCCAAACTTGGGTCCTTATACTTGTGTGCAAGTACTTTACCCACAGAGCCACGTCCCCAGCTCTCCTCCACCACTGGAGTCTTAACAAGCAGATAGAGAAACTGAGGCACCAACAGGACACAGGGGGTGATTTTCCCCAGAGAAGGCCAGGACCAGACAAATTCTCTGTTCCCCTCATGGGCTCAGCTCGCACAGCCTGGCTGTGTGGACTTTTACGAGTCTGCTTTACAGCCCATGCTCACACACAGCTGTGTGAGGGGATCTGCCGTACCGCACGAGCTCTCGGGTGGATTTTTAAATTTCCTTGATAAAACAGCTTCATGGAAAAGTTCCCATTCCCTGCCGTCGTCCATTGCTTTCCATTTAACTAGGCATCCGGGGCTGGAATAACTTTTTCCCTCCTCGGTCTTGGAATGAGTCCCACCGCTGAGCTCTCTGCTGCTTGTTTTCCTTCCTAGGAGAGGAATTTGGGACTGTTACCCACCAGCACTGGCCAGTCCGAAGAATATGAAAGTGCCCAGTCACACAAATCCCAATCACATGGGACCCAGGCTCTGCCCTTCTTCCCAGTGGACAGAGAGGCTAGCCTAGCACTCTGGAGCTGCTCACAGAACAGGCGGACCCCGGCCTCTCCACTTTTTTATTTAATGGAGGAGAAGATGGGGGGTGGTGAAGAATGAGGACTCCAGCCCATGGGCTCCAGGCCAGGTCCCCAAACTTCAATTGTGAAAACTGAGCCGGGGCTTCAGAGTCCCTCCCAGTCGGCCCATCCGTCAAGTGGACTTGGGTGGAACGGGCTGACACTGAGTAATCTCTTGCCTGGATCTAGCCAGACCCTCCCCCAAAGTTGCCTCCCTCACCCCTGGGGTGAATCCTAAAACTCAGTCTCAGGCTTGGTCCATTTCCCAACCCCCACACCTCACTCAGCACCCCTCTTAAATTGCTTTTTGGAATTGTTTCATTCTGGGAAAATATACAACAGGAACCTTACCATCTTATCCATTTTTTTAATGTACAGTTTAATAGCATTGCATACATTCTTGTGCAAATGACCCACCTCCACCCATTTCCGGTTCTCTCTCCATCTCCCCAAGGTGAAACTGTGCCCTTATCGCTCGCTCCCACCCACCTACCTCCCTGCAGTCCCTAAGGTCTCGTTCCACCCCGTGTTCCTTTGGGAAATGAGACCACTCGACTGGTCTCCTGTAAGTGGTGTCCTCTGGCATTTGTGCTGTTTAAGGCAGGTTCGTTTCACTTAGATACGAGTCTTCAGAGCTCATGGGTGTTCTTGCTTCCATCCTCCCACAGGCCACATCCTGCTAATCTATTTGACAAAGGACAGTCAGGGTAGCTTTCTGAATAACGAACACTATGCTATGAATGAAGGCATGCGTTCATCGGTTTGAGTCTCTGCCAACAATTCTTTCTGTTATATGTCCAGCATAGAACTTGCTGGCTCTTGGATCCTTAAGTCCAGTGAGACATTCCATCCCCTTCTGTTTGCCGGGGACGGAGCAGAGAGAGAGAGAGAGAGAGAGAGAGAGAGAGAGGGGAAGGGGGAGGCTGGAGGTTAGAGTAGAAACCCAAAAGCTATAAGGATAATGAATTTGAACCATGACACAGGATTCCAGCCCCGAGCTGAAACGGGGTGGGGTGTGTTAGCAACAAGGTAGAGTCTCCTCATTCCAGAATTGGAATAGTCAAGCGTTCCACTCACTGGGTTCAAAAAGCCAAAGGGGGGTGGAGAGATGGCTCAGCGATTAAGGCACTTGCCTCCAGTGCCTAAGGTCCTGGGTTCAATTCCCCAGTACCCACATATGCCAGACCCACAAGGTGGTGGCCCTGGTGCACTCTCTCTCTCTCTCTCTCTCTCTCTCTCTCTCTCTCTCTCTCTCTCTGCTTCTCTCTCTCTCTCTCTCTCTCTGTTTGAAAATGAATAAATAAAATATTTTTGTAAAAAAAAGCCAAAGGGCCTGTGGTGGTATGAATGAGGTGTCCACACAAACTCTTATGTTTTGGATGCTTGGTTTCTAGCTGATGGCAATTTGGGAGGTGGAGCCTTGCTGGAGGAGGTGTGTTGTCAGGGACAGGCTGATAGCCAGCTCCTACTTGCTTGACTTTGCTGCTGCTGTTTTCCACCCGCTGTGGCAGAGGTGATGTCCAGCCTCTGCTGGTGCCATGCTTTCCCCTGCCATCCTGGAGCTTCCCTTGAGACTGTAAGTCAAAATAATAAAGTCTCCTCCCATTTGCTGCTTTTGATGGAGGGCTTTATCCCTCCATCCCTGAGGACAGGGACCTCATCAGATTTTCTCTGGCTCTGGGTACACAAAGGGGTATCAATAATGACTAGTACCCATTACATCCAATTTACAGTGTGACTAGCCGGGCCTGGCTGGATTTTCTTTTATATTAGTATGATTAGTTTGCTTGTCTCAGATCAGGTGGCTTCCTCAGCCACCTTCCAAGTTTCATTTGACCTTGATCACTTCTTATCACCAAATTGTATTTTTGCAGTGCTGGAGTTTAAGACTTTGATGCATAAATTTGGGGAAGACACAATCTAACTCAAGACCCCTTCCTCTCCTCCTTTACTCAGTAGATGACAGTTTCTGATTATATTTCCCAAACAATAATACATAAAAATGACTCATAATCACACCCCTCTAAAGTCAGTGCTATTTTCAATAATAGCGGATTTTTAATCCTCATGTTCGCATGTGTACACGCATTTGCACATGCATTTTCTATGTTCTTATATAAGGTCCTCCAGAGAGGTCATTTTTGAGGGCCTCAGCAAAGTCCATGGAGTTGTACCATGATTTAATTATTCCTAATTGTTCATTCATGTCTTTCCAGGAGGTTATAGCTACAAATAAGTGCGCGGTGAATTTATCCGCACCATAACATTTTCCTTTTCTTGGATTATTTCCGAGAGTAAATTCTCTGGGGTGAGATTAATTTACAAGGGATGTGAGCGTTTCATGGTTTGAGGTACATTTGCCAAACTGTTTTCCAGAAGAATTCTGCACAGTCACCAACAATGCGTAAACAGGCCGGTTTTCTCCAGTCTTGCCAGCGTGATGTAGCATTGGTCTTATAAAGAAGGGTCCTTGTTTGGTTGCTTTTTTAACTCGCCGTGCTCTCGTGAACATTTTCATCCATTTGATTATTAATTGTGTCTTGAAGGAACTGGATCTAAGCCTATTGCCGAGGTACTAGAAGCTGAGTCAGCTGTTTGTCTAGGACATTCTCACCACCACCAGGTGCTATGGGGTCAGCAAGGCTTGGCCTGTGTTTGTGTGTGTGCGCGTGCGTGCGTGCGTGTGCCACAGTGCGTGCGTGTATGTGTGCGTGCATGTGTGTGTATGTGTGTGTGCACACACATGTGTGTACATGTGTGTATGCCCCTCCCCCCCCCATGTGCCACAGTGCTGGTGTGGATGTCAGAGGACAACCACCAGGGGGTGTTGATCCTCATCGTCCAAATGGTTTGAGTTGGGGTCTTGTTTTTGCTGCTGTGAACATCAGAAGCTGCCCATGAGCGCCAGGATTCCTCTAGCTCTGCCTCCCACTGCCTGAAAGCATGTTTGGAATTACAGTCAGGTTTGTGCAGGGAGCACTGTTAAGTCCTGAGCCATCTCCCCAGCTGGGGAGTTGGCGCACCTGTCAGAAGGCAGCAACCAGAAGTCTGATTTACTTGTTGATTAACTTGCACACGGTCTGTCCACTGCTTTGTACTTATGTATGGGCAATAATTTTTGATTCTATGTAATTCAATCTGTGGGTCATAACAAAGCTGTAAAAGGAAGGGGGCTGGCTGAGAAGGAGGGCTTCGGCAGGAGTGAAAAGGGGGTACAAGGGGGAACATGATCAAAGTACAACATGTACTTTCTGCAATCGTCGCAAATTAAATAAAACGAAAATGAGAGCGACCCTCTCTTCTATCACTCATGGCGATCCTCCTACCTCTGCCTCCCGAGTGCTGGGATTAAAGCCGTGTGCCACCACCACATGTTAAACATTGTCATCAAAATTCTTCCCTTTGGTGAAAAAGGAGGGTCTCTGAATCTGTCTAATATAATACTCTGACTGATGCTTGTCCCTGGCACGGTTTCATACAGCCTTTTGCAATACTAAATATTTTTGCAGTGTTGGATATATCCAACCAAACTTCTAATGCCAAATTCTCTGAGGACCAATCAATCCTTCCACATAATTCTTACTCTCCGTGTTAATATTTTTAATTGGAAAAACTCTATTTGGGTAGAAAGGATTTTAGCATTATTGTCAGTGGCCATTCAGATGGATGGATGGATGCATGCATGCATGCTTGGGTGCATGTGTGGATGGATGTGTGGATGGATGTGTGGGTGCATGGATGCATTGTGGGTGCATGCATGGATGTGTGGGTGCATGCATGGGTGCATGGATGGTTGGATGCATGGTGCGTGCATGCATGCATGCATAGAGACATAAATGGCTGGGTGGATGGATAGATGACAGATGGAAGGGTAGATAAGTTGATGGGTGGATGAACGAGTGGGTGAATAAATTGATGAGTGGGTGGGTGGATAGATAGGTGGGTGATGGGTGCATAGAAACTAATTGTGGTTTCCTCAACGACGATATAGTACAATAGACAAAGACATAAAATAGATCTCAAGAAGCATGTGTACCAACCCCGGTTATGTCACCAGTGGTCCAGGTGACCTTCAACATGTCAGCCCACTTCTACCAGTCTCTATTTCTCATCTGAAAATGAGAAGTAAATTACTATTAAGGTCATTTTCAGCTCAAAACGTCTACAATTTTACTGTCTGTGAGGCCACTTTTTGGAGCACAGTGGTGACAGAAATTTGAGGGTTTCAAACCTCATGTTTGAGAGAGAAAACCCAATGGCTGCCTGGAGTCTTGGCACATCTGGCCCAGATGCCTGACATGCTTATTAGCGGGAATAATTTCCAATCTCCCTAAAATGCTTTCTGACAGGCTCAACAAGTGAAGAAGGATGGACCTGAGACAATGGGCCAAGTTTGCTCTGGGCGAGAGCGGCATGGAGCCCCTGGGGAAACGATGAGGAGCTGTTTAAAAACAAATGCTTAAGGAACAAATTGTCCAGAAAGATAGAAACAGAGAAGTGTGCTGGCCGCCCTTGCTGACCTCAGATCCCAGCCTCGTGGAACATGGCAAGCTCAGGAGTGGGCTCTGCTAGAGGGAGGGCTGGATTGCCCGTGGAAGTGGAGCCGGTGAAGGAGAGAGCCTGGGTTAGAACTAGCATTGCTGCTCACAGCAGAATTATTCTGTATAAGCTGAGCTTCTTCTGTGGATGTGGCCACAGGAATGACCTTACGGGCTCCTCTCTGTCCCTCTAAAGGAAAAAGGCAGAGGTAGGAGGATCATCATGAGTTCAAGGCCAGCCTGAGACTACATAGTGAATTCCAGATCAGCCTGGGCTAGAATGAGACCCTACCTTGAACCCCCCCCAAAAAAAATCGCTTCAAGCAACTCATGTTTATGGTTTTTCAAAACTTGGCGAAGGTTATGTAGAGGAAATGAATTTTGAAATTTCACACTCTGAGAATTGGATGGAGCCTTAAACATAGTGAAGTCAGAAACAAACTATCTAACCTGGACTCCAAATGTATGGGAAGACACCCATAAACATTGACGTGCTTCCTTCTGTCCATGGTGTGCCTCCAGGATGGTCACCCCGTCCACATCTCTGGCATAGTGCATGTCCTAAACCAATAGAGTTCCTCTGTCCAGGACTCATTTCCTTACGTGGGAGAGAGGGAACATGGGCTGGGGAGATGGCTCAGTGAGCACTGTTTGCTGCACACGCAGAGGACCCGAGTTGAGATCGCCAAGCCTACGTAAAGGCCAGGCAGAGTGACACACCCTTTGGTCCTAGTGCTGGGGAGGTGGAGGAGACAGGTCACCCGCCCAGGCTTTCTGGCTGCTGCTTCGAACAAATGTGTGCCTTCTGAGATCATGCTGCGGATTTTCATGTTGTGAGTTCTTCAACTCATGACCATAAGAAATTAGACACAAGCATGATAAGGTGTGAGTCAGGCCAGAGGAGGTTTATTGAGGAAAAAGTGGAGAAGCCCAAGGTGTTGGGACAAGCATGCTTAGGATTTCAGCTGGTGCCCAAAGAAGTAAAAGAAAAGGGGGAAAAAAGAAAAGCTATGGTTTTTCTGTCAGAATTCAGAAAAGCAGGCAGACTGTGAATAAATGTATGGAGGAAGGGGCTTTCTGGGAGTCTCATTAAGGAGAAAACTATTCCTTCCACCTCCTCAGCATGTCTGTAGGTGAGGAGTGTTCTGTGGATCAGGTGAGTGATTGACAGGCTCCACTCAGGACCTGGTGACTTTGTTCCTCTGGGCAGGAGGAAGTTCCCTTTCTAATGTTACCAGAGAGACTGGAGGTGGGGGTCTGTCCTTCAATGACCTTGAAGCTTAATGATTGCCTATAATCATTAAGATCAATACAGATCAATACATATCATCGCATTTTCCCATAAGATCAGATCAGCCCTGGACTCAGAGTGAACAAAGCCACACACATCTCTCTCCATCTATTGCATCGCTGCTGCAGACAGAGGCCTTATTTTTCATACAGGATGATTTTTTGGCTTAAATATAATTGATGGACTGTAGAGTTGGCTCAGTGGTTAAGGCACTTGCCTGCAAAGCCTAGCAACCCAAGCTTGATTCCCCAGTGCCCACATAAAGCCAGATGCACAAAGTGGTGCATGCAACTGGAATTATTTTTGCAATGGCTGGAGGCCATGGCCCATTCTCTCTCTGCTTACAAATAAATAAATACAAATATTGAAAATATATACACCAAGCTCACCAATTAGACTAGCTGGCCAGTGAGACCCAGGGATTCCCTGTCTCTGCCTCCCGGGTGCTAGACTACATGCCTGGCATTTTAGGTGGGTGTTGGAAATGCAAACTTAAGTTCTCACGCTTGTGCACAAGCTCTTATCCACTGAGCCATCCCTCCAGCCCCTCTAAGCATGTTTTTATTCTTTGTTTGCAAGCAGAGAGAGAGAGAGAGAGAGAGAGAGAGAATGGGTGCACCCGGGCCTCTAGTCACTGCAAACAAACTCCAGGCTCCAGATGCATCTGGCTTTATGTGCATCTGGCTTTATGTGGGTCCTGGGGAATTAAAATCAGGTTGTAAAGTTTTGCAAGAAAGCACCTTAACTGCTGAGCCATCTCTCCAGCCACCGCTCCCCTCTAAGCATTTTTTTGATATCTTTGTTATTCAAAATTAGATACATTGTATGGGCACATATTGTGTTGGTATCCCATTTCCCTCCTCCCTGTCCCCAACACACTGGGTATCCTCCTCGGTGGGCATGCTGGATCAACCTGTGGGTTAGGGGGTTATGGGTAGCACAGGAGGCAGCCAGGTCCCCCCACACACACTTTGTGTATTGCTGCTGAGGGGGGCAATGTCTCTGGACATTCTCCCCCACCATGGCTCTTACAATCTTTCCACCCCCTCTTCCGCTCAGTTCCCTGAGTCATGGTGGGTGAGTCTTAAGTCTGCTTTATTGTTGAGATCTTAAGGTGCTCCATACTTCTGCTTTGGGATGTGTTGGAATCCGTGCCCTCTAAGCATTTTTAAATGTACAAGTTAGTAGTGGCACCCACGAGAAGATTGTACACCTCAAAACCGAATCCTCAGAGCCCAC
>PVHP010028048.1:0-23443 GCA_004024765.1 Zapus hudsonius
GAGGTAATTAGTGTTCTATTAAGCTGTACTGGAACCTATTGAACATAACATCACCAAGTGAACAACCACTTTTGCTTGTATCAGCTCTTTCTACACAGTCATCCCTTGACTCTTTACAAACAAACAAATGCTTCCATTTCAGACATTTCAGCATACACACACACACACACACACACACACACACACACACACACACACACACACACATATCTGAATCAGGTATTGCCTGACCAACCTGGAGCTTCCCATGGAGGCAAGGTTGTTGTGAGCACCCAACAGGAAGATGGCAGAATTTGGTAAATAGTAAAGTCCCTCACGGATTAAGACACAAGCAAGGAATCTTATCGTATTTGAATTTTATTTTTCCCAAGCATTCAGTTTCCCAGGCTTTCTCAAGTTAGGCCTGAATAATCAATCAGTAAAAAGCCTTGGTTTCTCCTCCAGTGGCATCTCTGCAACCAAGCAGGGCACCTGCATGTTGGCCTAAAGCATTCTTCTCCACTTGCATTCTTAGACATTCATAGAGTAGGAAAAAATGTTCTCTCTTATTAGATTTGGGGTGTGGACATAATGAAATATTCCCAATTCAAACCCGTCAGCTAAAAAGAAAGGGCTAGCGTGTTGGGGAAAATATATTAGGTGAGCATGAAAGTGGTTATAAAGCCTAAAGAGAGACTGATCAGAAAGAGGTATATATTTCTCCTCCATTAGTCTTACTAAAAAGCAAATGGACAATTCTCAGTGAGGCCATTCACACAGCTGATATAAATAGACCTAGCTCCCATTTATTCAAATAGAAAGAGGCAGAAAGGGTAGTGGGGAGAACTATGCACATCAGCCTTTGGATGAAAAATTACCAACAAACCTGCTGTATAATTGGCAACTGGAATGTACAGTCAGAAGTTTTAATGATGAACACAGCAGAAACCATCCATCTTACCTTCTGTGTACCAGATAGCAGAAGGCATGAAATGGTTAAACTGTGAGCTCCTACACTGTGCAGGCAGATAGCATATTTAATTATGTTTCTGGAGAAGTGCCTTTGGGATCCACATTTCTACACAGTTCAGGTCCATCTGAGAGCTGGGCCTCCTGCACTCCTCTGGGGGAATTGGAATTGCCTTTTACTAGAGCTCTCCTGCTTCGAAAACAGTTTGTAACTCAGAGCTCTCCTTTGTTGCCAATCAGCTGCAACAAGAGGAACCTCACTTTCAGCATTTTTTCTAAGCTTTAGTTCATTAAGGATTTTAATTTTTACCATCGTCCTATGGCATATGTACTCAGCCTCATTGTCATTCTTCCACAGATTAGTGAACTGAGGCACAGCGTTTTACCCAGGGCTATAGAACTCTGAATTGTCCAAACTGGAATCCCAGTCAAGCGAGCTGACACTGCGCCTTTTTATCTTCTTGTGCCTCTTTGCTCCTTTCTTGAATGCAGCTTTCCCCACCTGATACTGGATACCTGTTTAGTGAGCTGACTAGGCATCTCTCTCAGGGATGATTCAGTAGTCAAGAATATATAAAAATTTGGGGGAAAGCATTTCTACAGCATAGCGCTTCCCTAAGGTTTTAGCTTGTAGCATCTTGTGTCTGAAGGGAGGGTTGTCTCAAAGTCATATGCTCAAGAAATGTTTCCTTTTGTGATTTGGTTTTCATCACTAACATCCAAGGGAACAACTGCTGCATGAGACATACATACTTACTTCCATTGCAGCTGGACCAGCAGACATGATGCTTCCTCAACGGATAGAGACTGTTTTCTCCCACACTTCAAGACCCAAACATAGTAGCTTTCTTTCCTTCCCTTCCTTCCCTTCCTTCCCTTCCCTTCTTCTCTTCTTCCCTCCCTCCCTCCCTTCCTTCCTTCCTTCCTTCCTTCCTTCTTTCCTTTCTCCCTCCCTCCCTCCTTACCTTCCTTCCTTCTCTTTCTTTTTGTCTTTTTTTTGGCTGTTTCATTCTAATAGGCATAAAAGCCTTCTTCCTCTGAGGATAGTGACAGTCTTCCATGCCACTCTTTACGACTTCTCATTGCTTTTATTTGCTTAATTTCTGACCATTTTCCTTCTACACCAAGGACTAGCCATTGCACAGACATGTTCTCTCCACTCTATTTCCTTCAGTTAGAATGGGCAGCATTTGTTAAGAGAGACCACACAACATTTAGACCTCCAAGTTCATTGCTCTTTGCATAATCTTCATATTTTACTCTTCTTCAACTACCTATACCCGTGCTTATTGCCAGGAATCCTAAAACTATGAGAATATAAATTTTGTATCCCACAGAGACCTTGACTTTTCCTTTTTTAAACTCACCCCTTTCCCTACAGTACTTTTGATTTTTAACTGTATTATAGCTGCTCTACTTCCGACCTCCCCTTGGTGGCTGGCTCCACCACTCCTCATGCTTCGCTCTCTCTTTTATTCAGTCTGATTGCAGTTACACAGCCTCACCAGTTCCATTGTTGCCATCCTCAAGTTTGTCACCTTCTTATCTTTTTCTGCCAGATCTATTCTATTCTACTTGATGATCCTTTCTGTTCTGCTTTCTAATAAAGAAGGAAAACAGTACGTGTCCAAACACCGATTGTCAATCTAACAATTTCATTTGAGGGTTATTATGGGTCAACCTCTAATGTTTGGTATAGCTTCAGGTGAAATTAGCTTTCGGACAGAATGTTTATAACAAACAATCTGAACATGTAGGGTTTCTAGCATCCTCAGTAGCCTTACATCCTCAACATCCCTTTCATTACTGTTGTCAATGTGTCTAGCATGATTCTTTCACAAACATCCCTATTGCAGAACAATTTCTGCTCCTCCAAACACCTTTTGTTGTAAGCCAATTTAGGCCAAATTAGATTCTTCCTATTTAATTAAAATTCCTGCTGTTCAGGAAATGTTTGTGATGTGAAGCCAGCATGCCCAGCATAATGTAGACCTCTGTGTGTGTGTGTGTTTGTGTGCATTTGTGTGTGTGCATGCCTACATGCTCAGAAAGTACTCTCATGGCTTGACGTAGCAAAGTCACATGATGTACCCTGTTTATGTGAACTTCACCATGCCTGGGTGTGTAATTTAATGTAGGATCTTCTACTTAACAAAAGTAGTGGAGCAGCATTAATCTTTCACTGTGGAAAGAGAACCAATACAGGAAGCGAGATACAAACACATCTCCCAATGTAGAACAATATTCTGAGATCAACATGGGAAGGGTGGGAAGAGGGTGTCCTCTTTCTTCTACATCATAAGGCTCACAGGCAACATTCTTAAAACAAATGGCAGGTTAACAAGACAAAAGGCAAAACAAACATATTTAATCATATTTTTATGTGGCATGGGAATCTTCTTAATACAAATTAGAATACAGAAAGCATAAACCTAGGGGGCAGTATTCTATACTTGCAGTCAATAAAGAAAGGACACCTATGTAGACTTATGGGCAAAGGCATAGCCTAACAGAAATGGGCTCTGTGGGAATCTAGCAAGGCTCTGTGTTCAGTTTGTCTGAACCTTTGGGGTGAGGCGTTTCTGGTTTGGGCATAAAGCTTTTCTGTCCTTCTCTTGCTTGAAGGAAGATAAGAGATATCAGGAAGCGCTTTTTGAAACAGAAAGTTGGGTGAAAATAGCAATGATACTTCGGGATTGATTAGCTGGCTTTCTGGAAAGTTGAGTTTTATTCTAGTGTGTACAACCTGCACTGGAAAAGTAAAGCTCTTTTTTCTATGATAGGATTCAAGAGAGAATGAGAATCATTGCAAGGAGGGCAAGAGCAGGTCAGAGAGAATGAGGAGCGTGAGCTAGGAGGACAGGAGAAGGTTCCATATCTTGATTTGTATCTGTTTGCTTGATTTGCTCCCAAGCTTTTTTATATGTCTTATTTCAAAGTGCATATGATGGAATAACACCATAATTTGAGTTGTAATTTCTTAGTCCAATGGATGTTCATGTCCTCTTGTGTAAAGAACTTGAGGCATCCTTCAATTAGTTGCACCAAGCAAGGATCTTTTACCCAGACATGGCCTGGATTCCTCTGTTTCCCATCATTATTAATCTCTACATTCAATAAGTTGGATCAAGTTTCTGGGCATGTCTTTTAATGAGGTTCTGGATTCCACCAATTGAAGTAGGAAGACCCATCCTAACTGTGAGTACCAGTTTTCCATAGGTTACTGTCCCAGACTGACTCAAAATATAAAAAGCAAGTGAGCCTCCAACATTCATTTTCTCTGCTTTCTAGTGTTGGATTGAGTGTAGGAGCTTCATGCAGGTCCTGCCTCCATCCCTTCTCCACTAATATGCATGTAACCTCCAACTGCTAGTCAGTCTTCCATTACTTTTTTAGGCATTTTCTAGCAGCAGAGAGAAAAGTAACTAGTCCACATATCTTTCCTCCCCTCCCCTTGCTGTTAGGGGTGTGCCCTCCGCCATCCTGTCTCTCCTTCCCTTGCTCCTAGGTGTGCCCTCCGCTGTCCTGTCTCTCCTTCCCTTGCTTCTCCATGTGTCCTCCCTGCCATCCTGTCCCTCTGATTTCTGCTCTTTGCTTCTGTGATTAATCATGGTACTCTTTCAGCTCAGTCTTGATCAATTAATTTCTCTTTCTGTTTTGACATAGGCTTTTGAAAGACTTTGTAAATTTCCAGTTGCCTGTTTGTCTTTGTTGCTGTCATTTTTTTTTCCTAAATCTGGGGAGATTTTAATTGCCTGGTGCTTCTTTGTGCGTGTCCTGGCCTGCCTAGGTCATGGCTGCATAGATCTGAAGGGGAAATGATGGTTATTTCTTGATTGGAAAGTTCATTTGGGTGGGAGCTTAGAGTGGGCCTTCAGTGAGTGTCTAGAGCAGACACAGAAGCATCCCATTCATAGCTTTCAATCTTGGCAGTATCTATGCCTCTGTCCTTATGACAATTTCATTTCTTCTCTCAGATGCAACTGTCGGAGTAAGGTTTAAGTGGTCAGTAAGTATTGGGAAACTGACAACCCTCAGTCAGTGACTCTTGGACATGGCTGACCCCTCATTTCTTGAGCAGGGTATTTGTGGGGAGTGCTTTGTATCATTTCCTCTGGATGAAGTTCTGGCTATCCACCAGAGTAGCTGGTTAAATGGCTTACCTTTTACAAACAACCTTCTCTTTCCTAGACATTTTCTCTTGGCCTTTGTTCTCAGTACATCCAAAATAATCCCCCAACTGAAGTCCTGGTCTCATTTGCTTGTAAAATGACTCAAATTGAAAACAAACAAATAACAACTACAAAAATAACAACAGCGTGCATACACACACACACACACACACACACACACACACACACACACACGTGAACTCCTATGCCAGCCAAAACAAAAGGCAAAGGCCAAATAAGGAAATAAAAATTGCCCAATGTTTAAGTAAACAGTCACTCAGAGTCATTGTATTTAATATTTAACCCTCTACTTTGAACTATTCTGGACAAAATTTTGATTTTCATTTTCAACACCTACAAAGACACCAAGTTCTCTGAAAACAATTCAAGAACACTCAGATGTAAAGAAGGGTTCTATTCTCGAAGGGTTTCAGCCTTTGTTAACTACTGTTAAGTAGGTTTCTCAGAGCATTAATATTCACAAGGATTCCTTGAATCACAAATAGAGAGCTCAATTTTTAGAAGAAACAGTTATGCAGAAAAGCAATTGATCCTGAGATTATTAGAAGACAGAGGTAGGGCTGGAGAGAGGGCTCATCGGTTATGGATGCTTGTTTCAAGCCTGGGTTCAATTCCCCAGTACCCACCTCAAGCCAGATGCTCAGAGTAGTTGGCCTGGCGGTTCATACCTGTAACTTCAGCACTAAGCAGGGCAAGGCAAGAGGATTGCCATGACTTTGAGGCTAGAATAGGCTATGTAATGAGTGTTAGGCCAAACATGGCTACATAGTGAGACCTTGGCTCCCAGACCCCCAAAGCACAATCCATTGAATTATATCCTCCACAGCTTCAGAATGTTTTCAGTCTTAGAGTGGCTGCTGCAGTGACCAGGAGAAGGTGCTTGATGCTTTCTGTTAATGGAGGGAGGAGTTGCATGTAGGCTGTCCACTCATTTCTTTGTTTTACCAAAAGCAGTTTGGGGCACCTACCATGCAAAACATACCATATTAAGAATTGAAAATACAGGAATGAATCTCAAGATTCCTTTCCGGAGCTCAGCTTCAAATAGGAGATGCAATGAGCCAGCAGCTGTCATTGAGAATGAAAGAGATGGATAGCAAGTCACAGAGGGTGCACATGGTAGACAACCATTGACAGTCTAGTTCATGCTCTGTAAGCTAAGCTAACAAATCCCCTTTATAATGCATATATATAAATATATATTAAATATATATATGAATTCTATTGGTTCTATTCCTCTGGAGAACCCTGACTAATGTAGCTCAATGACGTGTTCAACATCTATTTGTTGCATGAATTAATGAATAAAACCCCAAGTTTGCCCTCAAGCTCAGAGGTATTAACTAACTTGATAAAACTTTTGTTATAATTTTACAGCTGTTCTTTACTAGCATTTTGATGGTGCTGTACTGTTATGCTCAGAAAATGTCACTAGCAGCTTTTATAATAATAATACTATCTTTTAATTAGTACCTGTCTTTTGCTTATCCTATGGGCTGGTTACAATAAGTGTAATTAAAGGAATAAATAAATATGGCTCTATCCACATGGGACCCAGAATTCATTCCCAAGGGAGATACTATGGATTCTGACCTACGTTTCTCTAAATACACATTTCTTTGATGGAGGAAGGAGCATTCTCATAAATAATTAATGAGCAGATGTCTGCACACTGGCTGTCATCCTCCACAATTCAGGGCCCTGGCTTTTCTGAGGTTCAATTCTTTCTGCTCCCTGAACCAGAAGATGATGCTCAGAGTGTTGCTTCCAGGGACCAGAGCTCTTTCCAATTTGTGTCTTTTGTAATGGCCCATTTACAGTTGCAGAACTGTTTCATTTCCTGAATGCCGGTGTCTGTAGTGAGTATTGAGAGAGAATGCTTCATGGAACTTTCACATTTCTGGGCATCTTCCCTCAAGGATCTGTAGGCATGTGGCTATAGCAAGCAGCCTTGGAAGATGTCTCCCTTCAAACCCAAAGTCCTTGCTTGCAGACTGATAATAAAGATGGGTATCTGCCAGGCATGGTGGCGCACGCCTTTAATCCCAGCACTTGGAAAGTAGAGGTAGGAGGATCGCTGTGAGTTCAAGGCCACCCTGAGACTACATAGTGAATTCCAGGTCAGCCTGAACTAGAGTGAGACCCTACCTCGAAAAACCAAAAATAAATAAATAAATAAAATGAAGATCTTAAGCTTGCGATTTTCTTCTTTTTAAAAAATATTTTATTTATTCATTTTCAATCAGAGAGATACAGAGAGAGAGAAAGAGAGAGAGAAAGAGAGAGACACAAGGGCCACCAACCTTGTGGGTCTGGCATATGTGGGTACTAGGGAATTGAACCCAGGGCCTTAGGCACTGGAGGCAAGTGCCTTAACCGCTGAGCCATCTCTCCAGCCCCCAATTTTCTTCTTAAATGCCGTGTACCTCAGGTGCAAGTGTCACCAGGTCCTCACCATATGTCATTGTGGGAATTGGGAATTGTGGGCCCAAGGAAATGATAATTCAGGTGATGATTTTGCTGTTACTCTTATTTATGACTGAGAAATCTTGTGTCCATTTCACTTTGTCAGGTTAACTTACTAACTTGCAAAGAGTATAAAAAATAGGCTTTATAGACTTTATGGTTATAATTTAGTAATTTTTTGTCAATCAGGAAGAATTTATCTGATGAAAAAAATACAAATGTTGGTGATCTCACCCCAGGAAGAACAATTGAAAGGAGCCAGAGCTCAGTCCAGAGAACAAAAGGCCACGGTAGAGAATGGAAGTGGTCTTCTCATTGCTGATAATAATAGGTAAGAAAGCAGACTTGTGCCTGGACTTCTCTAAAGGGCAAAGTTCAAACTAACACGCTGAAGACATAAAATGTGATTGATTTCATCCACTTCCTAAAGAGATGCCCTTTACCTGCAAAAGCTCTCACTAGTGCACACAAACAGATTGGCTCTATAATTAAGGAGGAACATGTTAGGTTCCAGATTTAACAAGGCTTAGTAATGCAATGGCTTCCCTCACTGGGTCCTGTGGTCAGATATGAACAGGGTTACATCGCTGGAATCATCTATAAAGTAGTCACTCTCCTATTCTATAGGAGACTGTCGAAGACTCTATCACAGCTCTCTTGCCTGCTGATATCTCTTCTAGACCACAGGTCCAGAAGTTGAAAAGGCAGGTTTTGTGTCTGGAACTTTGTCAGTGCATACACTTATGTTCCACACTGTTCAGGTGACATTAAAGCAGAATTTTAGTCCATGGAGTAACTGATGACATATGGAATACGTTGGGCAGGAGCTTTGTAAGTAACACTGACTCATGAACTACATGCCGTTTATTCAGTGCACAGTTACTTAGCTGCTCTGGATACTATTCTGGGCATGGAGAATATGGAGGAAAGTGAACACTCCTTGTTCTTAACAGATTTAAGTCTATTGGGGCACAGAAAAGTAAGTTAATAATTACAGTAGAGTTTCCACAGTGATAAGACAGGTATACACACTGTTAATGTAGGAGCAGGGGGAGGCGCATACAAAGCAGACCTAGGCATAGACCAAGGATTATGAAAGTCTACTCAAAGGAATTGAGCAATTTTTAGAAGTGAGGTTAGACTGTAATTTATAGAAGGAAAAGAAGGCCTTAGGATAGAGAGGTGATGTTGTAACCTGTTTCATGTGGCTAAGACAAAAATATCCAAGCCTTGATACTTTGTAAAGGAATGGTTTTTTCAGCACACAATTTTTGCACCTGAATGCATTGGCTTTAATAAGGGCGTCTGTGGTTGCAAGACATAATAAGGTGTTTGTGTTAAGAGGGGTCACTGTCAACATGGACCCCAGAGGCTGAGAGGACCCAGCCTTATTCTTTTATAGCAAACCTTTTGTCAGAATTAATGGAGTTCCCTTGAGAATGTCTTCAGCACTGATGAGGGCAGTGACACCAAGGACCCACTCACCTTTCACTACATCCCATCTCTTAAAGGTACTGCACCTTCCACATAGCTACACAGCAGACCAGTCCATGAGCCCTTGAGGAAAAACAAGATCCCAGTCACCAGATGACAGAAGGCTTGTTCACAGAGCTACAAATACTAAGGCCTGTCTAGCCAGAGAGGTGGACACCTGGAGAAAAAGGGCTGGAGAGATAAACAACAGGTCCTTCCGCTCACAAAGATGATTCAGTTCCCGGGATCAGGGTTGACTAGGGGAGGGAAAGACGGAGGACCAGGAGATCAATTCTGAAACGATTACAGTAATCCAGAAGAAAGCTGCTAATAGTTGGGCAAGTTTGATTAGTGAGTACTCTCAATTCTGGGCATAAATGGATCCTGGATTTCCTTTAGAAACCTTCTGTGTGTCAAGAATTATTCTAGAGCTCAGGATGTAGGACTCTGTCAAGAACTTGACTGGGGCTGTTTCCACTGGGAAATACTCTGGTGCCACCAGGAAGGCCCAGCACCCCGCTGGGTGAGCAGGTGCCACCTTTCCTATGGTGACCCAGCTGGGTGATTTGGGTTCCTCTGAAAGGTATCTTGGGTGTTGGTTGTGCCCACCAGCACCTATGGAGACATTTAAAGATGGTCACTCAAGGACTTTGAATAGGAAAAGGCGTGGTTGCTAAGAAACCAATGGCCACTGCTACCCACACCTATAGGGCAGCTCCAGACAAAGTCCTTTCTCTTTAGAAAGGAATTTCTCATTCCTCCCTTGAGCTGTCACTGCCTACATATTTAATTTCCTTTTGGGGTGCACCCGCCATCTGGCCTGATAACAAAGGATTTCTAACTGATTATGCAAAGTATTCAGAGCTAAAATTTGGCCAGATGTGAATCTTTCTTTTTCTATTTTTTAACCCTTCCCTTGAAATCAGAAGAAAATCAAGCAGGTTTTTTTTTCTTGCTCTTTCTTCCTTTAGGCCCAAGGAACACATAGCAACCGCATCATGACAGTTCCTTTGAGAAGTTGCACATTTTTTCACTGAATGATTTTTGTCAAATGAGTTCAGAAAAGGAACTCAGTTAGGCACAGAAGAAAGAATTCCAACCCCCCTCCCAAGTCATGATCAGGTTTGGAAGAGGATGAGAGGCAGGAAATGTGGGCAATGGGGGACAGTATAGTCTTCCTCATGCCATGGGACAGCATCTGGCCCAGCAAGCACACTACCGGTTTTAGGCGTGTTTAAGACAGACTGGTAGCGGAAAACAAAATCTACACCAAATCTCCCTCTACAACCAGTGTGGGCTCCTAACAAACCGAGCACATTTTAGTAAAGCAATCCAACCACTGCCCAGAAAAATGAAGAAGTTCACCAGGCTGGCCAAGTGCAGAGAGGACCATAGGGAGATTCCTGCCCATGCACCCTCTACTACCTGCTACCAGGGAGTCAACCCCATTCTGAAAATGTGGATGGACCATTCATATGTTGAAACCTTGATCTCCAGTGTATCGGAATGTTACTGTATTTGGAGAGAAGGTATTTAAAGAGATGGTTAGTTTAGAATAAGACTAATTTTTAAGGTGATATCCATAATCTCTCCAGACTGTTGTTCTAAAAAGACAAGGAAGAGGCAGTAGGTATGTGAGAACAAAGGAGAAGCCGTATGAGGAAGGGGTCATGTTCAAGCCCAGGTGAGAGGTCTTGGGATAAGCCAACTTGCTGGCATCTTGATCTTGGAATTCTAGCCCTTGGAAATATGAGTAAATACACTTCTGTTGTTTAATGTGGATTAAAATTATACTCTGTGGTATCTTGTAATGGTAACCTAGAGACTAATACCGTGTTCACATAGACCACTCCAGAGCAGAGAAGAACAATCATCTTATCCCTTCCTTCTTCTAGTTGGAATCTAGTGAGGAGAGTTTCTCTGTTGAAAGAGTAGAAATCTAGAAGCACAGTGTGGTCTGTCTGATGAGTGAACACACGAGAAACTCCAGAACCATGATCTTAGGGGTCCCTCACCCCTCCCCTCTCCCTTGTCACCCAAACATGTAAACCTAGAAGAGGACATTTGACAATACCCTCAGACGTAAGAGCAGCCCCCAGAAATTCTAACAGTGCTTCCCCAAACTGAAGTTTCATATTGATGATGTACCAAAAAAAGCACATATGATTCTTGTCCTCAAAGGATGCTTTTTAAGAAAAAAATGGACTAGTTCTAAGTCACTAGTACAACAACCATCAGAGCAAAAAGGAGTTCTGTCAAGGGCTAGTCTTTAAGAGCAAGATTTTTTTTTAAAGAAAGGAGAAAGTAAGTAAAATAAAAAATAAACAAAGATGTGAGATATGAGGAGTGTGCAAATAAACTTCAGAAAAAAAATAAAGATAAAAATATACATAATTTAGATGCAGATTCCAGAAGGCCATTCCCAAGTGCTTATGGCTGTTGAAAACCTCGTAAGGCTGAATCCAGTAAGCATAAATGCTCAAACGTGAGAGACTAAAGCAACAGAACTTAATGATAATGGACACTGAATTTCTGGGAAGAAAAGTGATAGAATAAAGTGCTTTTATTATAGAACTAAAATAAAACAAAATTAAATAACTAAAGGTAGGAACAGACAGACATTCCACCCCCCCCAAAATCAATCACTGGAAATGTGAAAAAGTTTCAAACAGTACAGTAAACACAGATCTAAAGAACAAAAACATAAGTAATTTATTGCTAATAAATAAGGGGGCTCAGAATACTCACAGTCACTCTGTTCATTTGACAAATAATACAAAGCACATCTGTGAGATGCTTCAAAGAGGCAAACAAGCAGACCAGTACATCACGTGCTGGTGAGTGCAAAGAAGGGCCGAGGAAGTCTGGTGTGGAGGTGATAATCTTGGAGATGAGGTGGGGTGGAAGTGAGGGAGCCAGCCCTGAGACAGGAAGAGGAAGCACAGATATAACGGCTCTGGATAGAACAACAATATGCTTGTATGTTTGGCGGCTTCAGGGCCCTGATATGACTGGAACACTGGTAATGGGAAGGTGCTAAATGCTGGGGCCAGAGAGGTGGAAGAGCCCCGTGGCCTCTGGAGATTCACTCCATAGAATGCTTGAGCATTAAGAGGGACAAGCTCACTGTGGCTTAGCTGAGGTTAGACTATTGTCACTTAATGTTTTCTCCATTTTAATTACCATCATGATAGTAAGACATGGGTCCTTTAATAGTGATTAGGCCATAAGGAGTCCACCTTGTGAATAGATCCATGTAATTACCATCAAAGTGAGTTAGTTACTCAAGGAGTGAGTTATTTAAAAGGAGACCTCTCTTTAGTCTGTGCATCTTGCTCTCACCTCTCTACTCCTCCCTTGCCTTGTGATGTCCCCACAGTGTGGAATGCAGCTTGAAGGCCCACAGAGGCTTGGACCTCATAGCTTTCAGAGCCATTGATAAGCTTCAGGTATGGGATAAATCTTAAATGTCACACATAAGCTCATATTTTGAACACTTGGTCCTTGGTTTGTGGTGCTATTCTGAAGGCTGCAATTCCTTGGGAAATGGGGCATGGATGGAGGAATGTTCCTGAGGGTGGGCCTTTGAAGGTTATAGTCTGATTTCTGTTCTGCCTGCCTCTGTGCTTCTTGGTCCTTCATGACAGAAATATCTGTTACCTCACACTCTTGCCTCTGTGGACAGAGCCCCTCTGCTATGCCATCCACTAAGATGGACTGTAACACTCTGAAACCATGAGCCAAAACCTCCTCTAACTTGTTTCCGTCAGGTATTTGATCATAGCAACACAAAAATAACCCAAACAGCTTGTGTTGTTTATAAAATACCCAATCTCTGGTATTCTTATTTTTTTTTCACAGAATAGGGACTGAAGTGGGAAGATTGGCTAAATATTTTGACAGGAAACATACTGGGATTTGTTGAAGGATCAGATGTGGGGCACAGAAGCAAGAGCAGAGCTCAGGATTCCTGTTTCAGAGACCAAGAAGACCGGTGGGGGCACATTCATGATGGGACATAAATAAGACCGATTCTGGGAGACATACAGGGAGGTGGTTGGATGTACAGTTCTTGAATTTCAAGCAGAGGGTAGACTTAAAGAGACAAACTGGTGAATGTCAATAGATAATAAAGTCCTTGAAATAATGAACACAACAAATAAGAGAGAAATGCTATTAAAATATGATGAAATAAAAAAATCCATGAGCCCACAGATTCAAATAATGTTATGCTTCAAAATAATTTGGGCAAAGAACCTACGCAGAAGCACATGTGCACAAGTATCTGAGGCTAGTTACTAAACTTCCAGGAAAAAGAAGGAGTTCATTTGCCACTCAGGATAAATAAGTCGTGGAGGCAGGAGACAAGAAGCCTGACCACAGCATTTATTTACTGGTTGAAGGTAATAGACTAATGCCTACATTTTCTGGAGCAAGGTATGCTTCATAAATATCAGATATAACCAAGGTGTTCAAAACCAAGGACACATCAGGAATACCTTTTATGTAACTCATCTCATCAACCTCACGAAATGTTTCACTGAAGAAAAATTACTTGAAGATGAAATCAGGTCACTTACGAGATGAACAAAAGCATACAGCTCAGGAATGAAGGATGTGAGCATTCATTGACTTCTTTCAAACATGGATTTAACATAAAATAATTGTTAGAATTGTTCCTACAAATCAGAACACTGGTACTGCATGGGTGATAGTATAAAAATGATACTCTAACAAAAACCAGGAGGTAGTGAAAGGGTTGATAGTAGGAAGCATGAGAATGCTGATAGCTTCCTTCTTCATGGGAGTCAGCCTATGCTGTGCAAAATTGAAACTTGTAGTTTAAAAACACCTAACGTCGTTAACTTTATTTCTGAACACAGGACTTAAATATCAATTATGCTATAGAAATATTTTAAAATGAAAATCTCTTCCATTTCACTTTATCTTTTTGGTTTGGATAAATTCAAATATACTTTTCATGAAAAGTAGTACTTATAGCACGATTCTATTTTTAGAAAAATATCATACATCTATATTTCAGAATTATAAAAAATTATGCAAAACAATTTTCATCCAAAATGTTTTTGGCTTGTGTATGTGTTTGCATGTTCATAAGTATGTGGGTGCACATTTACATGTGGGTACATGTGTGTGTGTGGTGTGCGTGTTTCTGTGTGTGGGTGTGTAAGCCAGAGGTTGATGTCAGGGAGTCTTTCTTGGGAGCTTGTCACCTTCTTCTAGACAGGGACTGTGGCTGAACCTAGACCTCCCGATTTGCCTGGACTAGTCGGCCAGCAAAACCTAAGGAATCTCCTTCTCTGCCTCCCTTAGACCTGGGATGGCAGGTGTGCAACTCTGCTTCTGGCATTTACATGGGCACTGGGGATTTGAACTCAGGTCTTAATGCTTTCTTAGCAAGCACTTTTCCCACTGGACTATCTCCCCAGCCTTTTCCCTTCATCCACGATATTAATAGTGATATTGGGGTGAGAAAATCTGAGGCTATGTTGTAATTTGTGTTGAGGTTTTGTTTAATTGTACTTTTCTGCATTGTTTGAATTCAATAAGTACATTTTGTTTTAACTATTTTAAAGATAGTAACTATAAAAATATGCTTGGGAATGGCTCCTATAATGAGTAAGAAAAAATACTACTATGATTTGTCATAGTCAGTTCACAAGCTGCTGGGATGAACCTCCAAACCAGGCATAGTTTTGGAAGGAAAAGTATTTATTGAACCTACAGATCCAGGGGAAGTTCGGTAATGGTGAAAGAGGCTGAACCCCTTTTCCTTTTGTAGGTCCAAGCAGAGAGAGAAAAACCATCATCAGCACTACACACACAACAGTCACCAGGGTTAGAGGGTGAGAGATTTCCTTCCCCTTTATATAGCCTTAAGGCAGGGTTTTGCAACCTTTTCCCAGACTTACTGACTTCTTGAGTCTCTGGAATTTCCTTCCTGTACTGACCTCCCAAGAAGGGATGTTTGTTTCTAGCTAACATGACTTCCTGAATCTCCTGAGCCTCCTTTCTCTCTTCAATTCAGAGGAAATCTGCTACACAAGACTCAAGGTTTCTGTGGATTGCTAACAGGTCAAGTTGACAACAAAACTTAATCATCATAGGGTCAACCTGTGGATAAATTTTTGAAAGAAAGAACTTGAACAGACCAGTTACCAGTGGGAAATGAGCCTAAGGGAAGAGATAATATAGGAAGTCATAGAGCAGAAAAGGTCTAGGCAAAGATATTCCTTTTTTCTTCCTTTTTTAAAAAATTTTTTAAAAAAATTGAAACTTCCCTAGTTTTCTACATCTGGAACCTGGCCCGTAGCAGAGAGTTTGAATACCTCATGCTCATCATTGTGACTTAAGGTAGATGCCTGCTTTTGTTCTCCTGGGGCCTTCATCAGTTTGACCTCTGGGATGCTGATGACTGAGTCTGCCCATATGGCCGCCTCCAGTTAAAAATCTTGGACACCATGGCTCATGTGAGCTTCTTTGATTGGTGATGCTTTATATATAATTTCAGGAGAGGCACATGATATGGTCTGTATGCTTTCATTGGAAGACAGTGGAATTCTTTCCTTGCCTGTAGTAGAGGAGAGGGCAACCTAACATACCTTTCCCGTTGGCGATTTTATCTGTCGCCCACTTTCTACTCTAGCTTTCTCTGTACAAGCAGCCACCAGACTATGAGAGCTTTGCTTATTTCTGAGTTCTTCTGGTGATTCATCAAATTCTGTTTGGTCTTGGGGACCTCATGTCCTTGGGGCTTTATAGATTCATCAAATTGTGAGTGGCACATAGAGAGTCAGGATTTAGACCTACGTTTTCCTGGCTATTAAACCTATTGATTTTCTCTGTAACAGAAATTCTCTCTCTCTCTCTCTCTCTCTCTCTCTCTCTCTCTCTCTCTCTCTCTCTCTCTCTCTCTCTCTTTCAAAGTAGGGTCTCACTCTAATCCAGGCTGACCTGTAAATATCTCTGTAGTCCCAGACTAGCCTCAAACTCACAGAGATCCTCCCTCCTCTGCATCCTGAGTGCTGGGATTATAGGTATACTCCACTTCTGTCTTTGTAGTGCATACCATTTGGGATGTGCGTACAAGAAAACGTGTAATACGTAAATTGACAGCTAGAAGAGTACTTTCTTCTTGAAGCATGGGTGGGAGGTTTTGAGTCATATTTGCTTTTACTCAAGGTCCTCCTGACAGCAATGAAAGCATTGGCATGCTTAGCTAGACCTCTTGGAATACATTTGTGCCTTTGGACTGCCTTCCCTCATCAGCCTTCTTATGTCTCACTCCTCCATGGTTATCAGACTCAGGGAAGCTTCTGTGTAGGCTGTCCGACCATTCTGGATTGCTTGGGCTCATCCCAGTTCTGTCACGCAGGCCCTGTGTGTAGGAGACCTTCTGTCTCACAGACTAGAGTGGCTGCTTTCCTGCTTCAGTCTTCTGAAACAGTGTCCTTCAAACTTGAATTGGTGCCTGAGCCATCTGAGACCTTAAAAAATATTGTATTTATTTTGCAGTGCTATGGATAGGCAAGTATTCTATCAATGAGATATACCTCCAGCCAAAAATTTTGTATTTTTGTTTTGTTTTGTTTTTTGTGGTAGGGTCTCAATCTAGCCCAGGCTGACCTGGAATTCACTATGCTGTCTCAGGGTAGCCTCAAACTCATGGAGATCCTCCCCTCCTACCTCTGCCTCCCACGTGCTGGGAGATTCTGCCTGTGTAAGCACCACAGTTTGATTGACAAGGGCTAGCAGCTCACTTTGCCTTTGCTTGGCCACCAATCACTGCCCTGTACTGGAATCTTCTTTCCTGGTTTCCTTCTATCTCCTCTGAGGTCCCCAGAAAGAGGATAAGGTTTCCAGCTTCTCTCTTCCTGATACTAAGAGAATGGCCAGCAACAAAGTAGAGGCTGGAAGATATATGCTCCAGATGAATAGAGAATGGAGCGAATCCTTTTTTATAATTGAGCATTTTAAAAACTTTTTATTGACAATCTCCAAACATATAGACAGTATTCCATGGCCCCTCCACTGAATCCCTTCCTCCTTCTCACATCCTCTCCTCTATTTTGGTGTCATAACTTCATTCCCTTTCCATTATGCAGGTCTTATGGAGGTAGTGTCAACCACTCTGATGTCATAAGTGCCACAGTATTGCAAAACACTCCTCCCCTTCATTTGGCTCTTCATTCTTTTTACCACTTCTTCTGCAATGGTCCCTGAGCCTTGGAGGGGCTGAATATTCAAACTGTAACTTCTTCTCTACACTTTGATGAGTTTTGAATTTCTTTAGTGGTCACCTCCATCTGAAAAAAGGAAGCTTCTCTAGACAAAAGTGAGAGCAGTATTACTATATGGGCACAAACAAAGTATTTAAGAGAGTAGTTTGTTGTGCATTATATATACATTTAGCCAGAAAACAGTAGTAGTTTTCCCCCTAGGGCTTATGACCTCCCCAGCCGTAGGCTTTTGGTTAGATTTTCAGTACCAGGCAGAAATTCCCTCCCGTGGAATGGGCTTCAAATCCAATCAGAGAGCATTTGGCTTTCCTCATAATAGACATACCACCATTGTACCACTTGGGACATTTGGCCAGTCTGGCAAGCTGTAAAACTTGCAGGGTCCATTAATGGTTAAGACTATTAATGACTTTTCTCTGCCAACAGTCCACAGAGGTCTTTCCAGCATTCTGACAGCTAGTCAACAGAGAAGAGGCTTCCAGCTCAGCTCCAGCTTGATTTCTCAGTGATCCCAGCATGTGGAGACCTCTACAATAGGGTTTAACATCCAGTTCTGGAGGGCACCCAAGAGCTTTGGCTAGCATGTAATATTTGGGGGCCATCAGGGACCTCAACAACACACTGGAAGTTATCCCACCCACCCCAGGCACTGAAATTTTCTTACAGCAATCTAAGTCTTCTGGGCACAGTGTTATCCACCCCCATAGGGTACTTCTGTCTCTTTTGACATGTTAGTGAAAAATGTCTCTTTTGACATATTTGTTAGTGAAATCCCTTATGTGAGGCATAGGGCTTGTACCTGAGGACCTGTCAGGGTCAGTATGAATTCAACTAATTAAAAGACCTTTGTGTGGGGCCAGGAAGAAAGCTTGGTGGGGGAGGGGAACTCTTGTGTAGCTCAATGTTCAATGTTCGTTCTTTGTTCTCACACATAGTTACAGCCTGAGAGATCACTGCGGGTAGGGCCAGAGTCTGGAGGAATGAAAGGATAAATCCCTTGTAGAGAACCTGTCACCCTCTCAATCCTCTGAGGAATGGTTGCAGATAAATGTCCCCAGACTGACATTAAGTCCGCTGGAGTACAAACTGTTTGCAGTGAAGAGTCTTTGCACTTTGAATGCTGCCTTGGGGAAACTGCCTGGAGCCTGGGCTATTTGAGTCTGCAATTCCAATATTGACCTGAGGATTTGTGTCAGAATCCTTGAAGCTCCAGGTAAGACTCCCTAGTCAGCAGAGGATGGGGAAAGACTGCGAAGTTGAATAACTTGTCCAAGATCACACAGAATGCCAAGAGCTGAATAGATTTTCTGTTTCTTCATTTAGAATTCTGGATTTCCAATCCAAACACCCCCAAATCCTGGAGTGGAAACCCATCCTGTGCTAGTCATGGGAAATGCATAGTTTTGTCCTCATTATAATGTCTCAGGGTATCTGGAAAATTGCAACATTCTACTCACAAACAAAACTATCAAAAGCTGAAAACATGAACCTCACAGAATCCTGAAGAATGGTCATTTGTCAATGAGCTCTACAGTGATATCACTGAACCTGTGCAAGGCAC
Organism: Zapus hudsonius; assembly: GCA_004024765.1. Lineage (NCBI taxonomy): Eukaryota > Metazoa > Chordata > Mammalia > Rodentia > Dipodidae > Zapus > Zapus hudsonius. Next base: position 18,903 of record PVHP010028048.1, read on the forward strand.
TGCCCAATGCAGGCAACTGCAGGCTGATATAATTCCCTTTGCTCAAGGGATGAAGGGGAAAGTAAAGTGACCCCTTATCTGGGATCCCCTGTATTTGGAAGATGTTGATGAGACCTTGGTGTTAATTAAATTGTTTTGGGGGTCTAGTGTATTATGTGTAATGTTTCTTCCTAATGACCACCACATGGATTTTTCAAGGCTAATGGGCATAAAACGCCTCCCAGATTCCCAGCAAAAGCTGTAGAGTCAGCATGCTGTCAACCAAATGGATTCTCTGGGCCGAGTGAGCTCTCTTCAGGGCTGCTCACCACCCAAAGCACAGGCTGCAATGGGCATGGGACAATAGTATTCACTGAAAGGCTCTGGCAGGTGTTCTCGGTGAAGATGGTAGGTGGAGCTTGCTTGGTGAAGTCATCGAGATTATCATAGTAGGTGTGGAGTTTTGATTTTCTAATTTGTTCAACTTTGAGGAATGCTTATTGTTTGAAAACAGCATCCCTCTATATAATAAAAGTTCTATCCAGGCATAAAATAATAAGGAAAAATGGGGAAATAATAAAGGAAAGAGTAGACAAATCACAATTTTTAAAAGAGAAAAAGTTAACCATAGTCAGTACATAGATCACTGGGTCTGAATTGGGTTTTGGTGTGGCTTAAATTTTTCCATGTCTCATTTGCTAATTTGTTTTTGTCTAAAAGCCAATACTTTTTGAAACTTTTTGGATTTTCTTCTTTGCCCTTCCATGTTTTGGGCATGTGGTGGTTCTTAACAAATCATCACTTCTAATGTAACAATGTCTTGTACATGTGTGTTTGTGTGGAGGGAAGTGTATGTGTGCATGTGTGTGGAGGTCGGAGGACCACCTCAGGACGTCAGGTGGTCCTCAGGCACTGTCCACTTTATCATTTGTCTATTTACTTATCTGTTAGCTTTTTGAGTCAGGGTCTCTCACTGTACAGGAACTCACCTAGTAGGAGAGACTAGCTGGCCAGCCAGCCCCAGAGATGCACCTCTCTCCATCTTCACTGTCCTGGGATCACAGTCCCATCCTTGCCTACATTGGGGATAAACTCGGGTTTCTCTGCTTTATCAACTGAACTATCTCCCCAGCCCTTAAAAAGCAATTTTAACTTATTTTTGTACATCTAATTAAGATTTAATAAAATGTAAGATTTTATAATTAGCAGGAGGAATGTAAAAGAAGAGACTTTTAGCAAACTTCTAGGAGATATTTGGAGGACTGGTTTATAGGAAAGCTGGTTTTAGTTAAGTGGCGTGTCTAACTATATCACATATGAAAGACCTCGTCCCAGTGTGCACCTGTATTCAGTCTCCTTCGGATGGGTCTCCTCACCTCATCATACAACCCAGAAGAGGAGCCTTGTGTGTGCCTGCAGGCATGCACCTATATATATCTGTCTAGCTATCTAGTTATATAACTACAGATGTGTATATAAACATTTGATATGTAAACATATATTGCTCACATAAACACGCACACATATATAATGTATATTCCAGTATATTAAATATATCTAAGTTATATCTTCTCTTCAAGTGAATTACACAAAAATGACATTTTAGTTTAAAACTTACTGGAAAAACATATATCAGTAGGAACTTTTTAACATTATGTAATATCTGAATATACTTGATTCCGTTGCAGAAGATTGTTGGAAATTGTGGTCACTCACTGCTGTGTTGCCGTGACAGGATGCTCTACGGATGACTTTGCTTTTGTCCCTAACAACGCATCTCCAGCATTGTTCATGACAGTATACGCAGATGATTCCTTTGAACAGATACCTGGTCTTCTAAAGAATGAGTGTGCCAAAACCTATAAAAATTAGTCCTATTTCTTAGTACTAGTCTTGTATATGCCCACAAAATATTTCCTTAGGTTAAATTCCTCAAGGTGCATGCTTTTAAAGTTTGTGAGATATGTCTTCCAAAATTTCCATACCAAAAGTTTTAGTCAATTTATATTTCCACCAGTGGAACATGGAATGTTATTCTATAAACTTAGGGCTTTTCTTTTTTCTCTCTTGTTCTCTCTCTCTCTCCTCTCTCTCCTTCCATCTTCTCTCTTTCTTCCTTCTTTTTTGGTGTGTGAGTAGTATGTGTGGTGTGTGTGTGTGAGTATGCATGTACACATGCCCTGTGTCCCTGTGTGCAGAGAGCATAGGAAGATGTCCGCTTTCCTCTTCTAGTGCTGTTCTACCCCATGCCTCCATCTCCTCTCCCCTCGGGGGGCACACATGGCCATGCCCAGCGTTTATATGGGCCCTAGAGATCAAGTCCAAGTCCTCGTGCTTGTGTAGCATGGGTTCAGACCCACTGAGCATCTTCCAGACCCAATAGCTTTCTTTATTTGCTTTTAATTCCCAAAACAAAGAATGAGTAGTAGAGTCATTCAAATGTTTTTATTAATAGACTTTTAACTGTAATAGGTTCACTATTTCTAGTAGTTATAAATGTTGTCTGATAAATGAGAAAAGGTGCTATTTTCATCACAGTATACATTCTCCTGATTGCTGAATGTGTTGACTATTTCTCGTTTACTCACTTGCTTTTCTTGTGACCCATGTTGAGGCGGCGGGTGCTTCTGCCCCTTCCTCCTGGATTACGTCATTCTCCTAGTGCGCTTGACTATGTTTCTGGGTCTTTTGCTTTAAGTGCGGCTGAGTGGCTGTTTCTTGGCAATTGAATATGAGTTGAGCAAATGTTTGCCACTTCTGGCCTGAGGTATTAAGAATGGAGCTTGAGGGAGCTCCATGTGGAAGGATTGAGGGCCCTGAGTAGTGTGTGGGTACTCCTAGCCATTTTCACTCGGCCATGTCAGAAGCAGACATGGGTTCATTGGTGTCTACAGTGTTTTGGGGCTTGTGTATTGTAAGAACTAGTATTGTTTCTCAGTAAAATATGTACAGGCTTTTTTTATCTTCAAAAATTATCCTTGACCTTCAAATAATAAGTTGTTTTAGTTTCAGTATTTAGTAGGGAAACCTTATTTATATTCCATAGCTTCAGGGTAATTTCACTGTTTTCCCAGTTGGGAGCATTTCCCCCACACAGCTGACTGGCTTCTTTTCATTGTTCAAGTCTCAGCTTAAATATTCCTACTTCTGCAGAATGCTGTCTTCTGGATAGAAGTCTGCTACACTTAGGTGCACAGCAGATGGGGTTTCCTGTACAAGACTGACCCTGTCCATATCTCAACAATGATGGAGGGATTCAGGATGCCCCAGATTACCTACAGTAAGCAGTGGAGACACGATTTCTGAGAGAGGGGATGGTACGTCCTTTAGGGCATTAACCACTGGAGGGTTGCACATGATCCAGTAAATAACTTCCCATCCAAGATTATGCATGTGACCGTGATTCTGATTTAAATCAGTGGATAAAATAAACTAATCAAGGCATGTAGCTAGGGTGGCGTCCAATAGGAAGAAGAGTGTCAATTGGATGGGAAGGGAAGGGAGAGGGTAAATGGGGAATTAAAATGCATTTTACACATATATGACATTGTCAAAATGGAACAAAGAAAACGCTGAATTTTCTAAGATGAGGTGTGGAAGAGCAAGATGAATGAAATATTAATAAAACTTTGGTTTAAAAAAAAAAAAGGTAGGGACTTCCGGTTCAAGATGGCTGACAAGCAGACACGCCACGTACCTCGGGAAACAAGGGTCAGGGTTTTCAGCAGGGATCCAGGTTGTGGACACAAGCTACAGTCACGCTCTGAGCTACAGATACCTCCCAGCACAGGATTCTCACCACTGGAAGCCTCCATCGAGGACCAGCACTCGCCAGAGGCAGTGAGTTGTCACGAACCTACAAGCCTGGCCAGAGCAGCCTCAGCCTGCCGGCCGACAAAGGCTTTTCCTCTGGTTCCCTCCGTGTCCTTCCCGCCCTCTGCATGTTCCCCGCATCTATCCTGTGCCCTTGAGTGTCTCTCATTTTCAACTTTATTTTTCTTGTTTTCTTCTATTTTTTCTCTTGCTCCTATGTAACCCCACCCCCCATCCTCCTGGTCTCCAGTGTATGTCCCGCCCCTCCAGGTCCTTGCTAATCTATTTCCTTGCTTAATTTTTTTCTTTTTGTTTTTGTTTTTGTTTTTGGCCTGCTTACCGGGACCTGGGCTCATACGTGGCCCCTCCCCCCGGGTCTTCAAGTCGCCAGCCCATCTGCCCCACCCCTCCAGGCCCTTGCTAATCTATATCCTTGCTTACTTTTTTTGTTTGTTTGTTTTGCTTTGTTTTTGGCCTGCCAACCAGAACCTGGGCTCTTACGTAGCCCCTCCGCCAGGCCATCAGATCTCCAGCACATCTGCCCCACCCCTCCAGGCCCTTGCTAATCCATTTCCTTGCTTACTTTTTTTTTTTTAATATTTATTGTCCATAATGAGTTACATTATTTAGTGAGCAAACCATGCGTTGTTATCCCGACTTCCCCAATCCTCCCCCTCCCCATCCCTGATCAGTTGTATATCCTCCTTCGTGGACTGTCTGTATTAGTCCTTGTGGCAAGGGATCCTGTA
>PVHP010028049.1:0-22941 GCA_004024765.1 Zapus hudsonius
TTTTTTTTAAAAGCTTCAACAGTGATCTTTCATCTCACTCGTATGTTGGCAGTGCTACCATTAGTACCTCAAGTCACACATGTCAAATTTGTGAGTTTGGTCTGGATTCTCTGTCTTTCAGTAGTGCTGTGCCTATTTCTACAAGGAATGACAAGGTCAGATCTCTAAGTGTGAAGAAGGCACAACATACATCCTTGCAGCTGACATTTATAACATTTCGAACCATCCCATACAGAGGATTTTGGCATAACGATCACTTTCATCACTTGTTATTCTTGTCACCATTTTATCAGCTTCTGTCAGGCAGGGACATATGCTGTCTCTGTTGGGTATGACATAGCCATCCAGGGTTTCTAGCAGTGATGCAGCAATTACCACGGGCAAGCACTTAACACTGATTATGATACTGGTGCTGAAACCTGCTCATGAACCTTTCATGAATAACAAATATGGCAATTTGGACTCACATTCTATATTTAATATATTTTCGATATGCCTTGAGATCCCTCTGCATAATAAAATCCTATCTGAGTTAGGGGCTTTTGTTGAAATTCTAAGCAATGACATGCTTGAAGTCACCCTTGAGCGACTGTGGTGGGCATTCAGAAGAAACGGCTGCTGGATGTCTTTCCAGCACCTGCTTCGGGGATATATTCATATTTCAAAAGATGGAGCTTTCAAGGTACAATCTTATGACATCAAACTTATTATAAACCCTGTTTTCAGCATATTAAAAAAAAACTAATCTCAGCTTAGCTTTTAAAACATGAAATGTATTTGATAGAGTTTATTTTCTTGCAATTTTAGCTATCTCCAAATAAGAAATACGTGATTTTAAAAATTGTGATCAGGCTTATGGAACATTTAAAGATTAACCATATGGTCAATTTAATTGGCCCCATGAGGGTTTTCTTTAGAGCAGAAATTCATACAGAAATGAACAAAACTAGAAAAGGTAAAGAGACATAGGCACAGACACAGACACAAAGAAAAAGGGGATTTTGAGGGTTGGGAAACACAATTTTCATTGCTACCCACACAACTGCCTTATGCCAATTTTCTTCCTTTTAAATATAGAGAAATGGGGATTTCATCTCCTTGCATTCACTATATTTTTCAGAGCAAAATCGACAGAATCTGTGTTATAAACTACATACTGTACTGACATGTGCATGGAAGATTTGTGGTGTCCATTGATAAAACACTGCTAAACACACATTCTAAGACACAGAAGCCCAACAAGGTACACATGAAAGCTCTACTACTTATTTAAAAAAATCAAATTGAGAAAACATATTTTAATCATATTTTCATCTATTGGGTAAGATGCAAGACAATGCTTAAATATGGCCTTCATAACTGTTTGTGGCATAGGTTTTATTACTATTTTAGAGCAAGTCATTAACTTACTCTGGTTTCTGCAATCAGAAAAGGTACTTAGTGAGAGTGGCCACATCCCTGGTTCCAAGAATAGATTAGGATGAGTCCGAATTAAACATGATATCCCAATTAAAATGGTTGTTTAAAAACTATACGTGTGACATGGGTCTAGGGAGGATAGATAGATAATAGATGATAAACAGTATACAGATAATTGACAATAAATAGAGATATTAAATAGAAAACAGAAAGCAGACAGATTAGATAGATAATACTTAGGTAATACATAAATAGCTTAAGAAGCTTGAAGATTATATATATATTTCACTGGCTATGTATAAGAAAGACTTGAGTTAGGTTCTAAGTAGTGCCACAGAGCAGTGGGAGGAAAAAAGGGGGTTATAATTGTCAAACTATTATAATTCCTGCTTCATATAACAGTTACATTTGGAAATATTGTTCTTTTATGTGGCAAGACATGATGGATTAAATAAATATGTACTTTATAGGTAGAAGGAAAGAGTGGCTGATATTTTTAGGTACCTGGTGACATTAATAAAGCAAGCATCAAATCTCTGACATCTACCTATTGAATAATTTGCAAAGTAAAAAAAATCACTTCAAAAGTTATGCTTGTTAGGTGTACTGGTCCCGAGAAAGAAGTAGGCTCATTGTCTGATTGTACTGCCTTCTTGTAACTTAAGCACAGTGTTTTTTACCTCATTTGGTCCTATGGACATTTCATTGTCATTGTGAGACCCGACATGCTCTTTTTCTCTACAGCAATTTAACAGGGTATTTTCATTAAACATGAATAGGATGTTAGTCTTTGCCACTCCATACCTGATTTATCTTGAATTTTGCAATTACAATATAATCTACATTAACTTGATTTAAAATCCATGTTATGGATGGATGTGTATTCCCTAAAAAAATATTGCTAGAGTTTTAACTCAGTCCCTTCAGTCTGTAACCATATCTGCAGATTAATTAAGCATAATTTTAGCAGATGAAGTCATCCTGCAGTTGGATTGGCTGGTTTTATGTTCAGCTATGGTTTACTTTTCCAGGGCTCCATTGAAGGATAACATAACCGCTTATTCTGTCATTATCCTGAGATTTTCTCACAGGGATGCCCTATCTCTCCATCTTTCCTCCAGGGAAGGAAATTGTAACACAAAGAAAAGAGTGAAAGTGATTGTATTTTTAAGAAAAGTTGGGCTGGAGAGATGTCTCAGTGGTTAAGGCACTTGCCTCCAGTGCCTGAGACTCCAAGTTCAATTCCCCAGAACCCACATAAGCCAGACCCACATGGTGGTGACCCTAGTTCTCTCTTTCTCTCTCTCTCTCTGACTAATAAAGAAAAAATCAAAAATAAATTAAAAATAAATCCTTTAGGAAAGTTATTTTCCCCACTAAGTCTCAGAGCTGTATTCTACGAGAGAGTGTCACTAATGAGTTAGTATTAGAGGTCTTGTCAGTGAGAACAGAGCCAGAAATGCAAACTGAGAAACCAAAATCATTTTTAAATGTATTGCTCATGTTCAACAAATTAATATGACAAAATCATCAAGTGATACCACACTAGAATTTGATTTTGTGGCTATGATTTGAAATGGAAACTCCTTCCTTCATCTCCATTAAAAAAAATCCACCTGGAGACAGAACTTGTGAGCAGGACTCACTCCCTGTGCCCACATGAATGTGAGCTACACCAGTCTCATCTTCTCTAATTCCAGAAGGTGTCCTTCTCTATTGAAGACAAAAATGATCAAAATAGGGAGGATTATAGTTGGACTGGGCAGAGGTGAAGACCGTAGAGCTGGACAGAAGAGCACATGCTTCTGGTTTTAAAAATTTATTTGCTTCAATTTAGGTTATTTTTCTATTGCTCTATAAAACTGTCTCCTGGCTGAAGGAAAGAATGTTCCTCAAGTGACTCATATGTCCTCTGGCCTAAACAGATTTCTTATGCCTCTTGTTATGAATGGATTAAGAAGTTGAAGATGTTTTGCCTATATATGTCACTGGCTATATATAAGAAGGATTTGAGTTTGGTTGTAGTGCCACATAGCAGAGGGAAGAAAAATAGGTTACAATTATCAAACTAATGTAATTCCTCCTTCATACAATAGCTACATTTGGAAATATTGTTCTTATTATGTGGTAGGCTCAGATCCAGAGGAAAGTCTTTTTCAGATGACAATGTTCTTTTTGCAAGTCATTGAATTTTCATTCTAGAAACAATTATGATGCCATATGTAATTCTATATTATAATATGCATGCTATTACATCTTACACATGTTACGTATCAACATATATGCAACCTCAAAATGTTATTGTTCTCACAAAATTCTTCATCTATTTCTTTAAGTTGGTGAAGTAATCACCATGAGTCACAGGACATCTGCAGGTGAGGAAAGGAGGTGTGGCCTCTTGGGAAGCACTTGTATGCCTCTGGATGGGGTTTATCCAGGTATGGGCACCTTCTTCAGCCTTGACAGTAAATGGTTTAAGAGATCAATGACACCTAACTTTCAAAGTATATTAGGTGAGGTGAAGGTTAAGTTTTGATGTCAACTTGACCTTTCAAGTAATCTTGGGTGGGTCTCTGAGGATGTTCACAGGAAGGCAGTAGGGGGCAGGAGGTAAGGAAGCTCAAAGGAGCTAGAAGTAAACATACTTTCCTCTTTGGGAAGTGCAGGAAGGAAATTCCAGAGACTCAGGAAGCCATTAAGTCTGGGATAGGGTTGCAAGACTTCACCCTAAGGCTATATAAAGGGGACAAAATTCTCTTCTTGCCCCCCTGCCTGTTCCCTGTTCTGTGTATATGGTGGTGGTGATGGGTTTCTCTCTCTGCTGGGACCTGTGAAAGAGGGCCAGCCTCATTCCCTGTTACGTAACTTCCCCTCAATCTGTAGTTTCAACAAATGCTTTGCTTCCTCAAATTGTGCCTGGTTTGAAGATTCATCCCAGCGCCGTGTGGCTGACTAAGACAGGTGACAAAACTGCAGTCATCCATTAAAAATTAATTAAATAGTGATACAATGAATTGAGTCATTTTTAAAGAACCAAATTCCATAATTCAAAGAAAAATGACCAGATAGAAGCTTTGTGAGGTTGCTATTGGGCAACAGAATTATGAATGTTCATGCTTTGTTATAGCCACAAGTTTTCTCCCTTTTATTTTTGCCCAGTACCTCTATTAAAAAGGAGGAACATGATCTGTTTTGTGTATTTTGACTGTTTATATCCTCTTTCCCATTGTTCATTCTGTTCATTCCTGATAATCAATAACCAAGGAATCACAGGTACTGACAGTCACTGTGATACCAGGTCAAACAATAGCAAAATCATCTTCAACAAGTCCTCCTTCCAAAGGGCATATTGATAATTATATCCAAGGTATTACATCAACAGCATGATGCTATTACTCTGACAATATAGCCAAAGGGGAAGGTGCCACAAACCTGATATAATGCTGATTAGTGCCCAATAAATACTTTTGATCTGTCTTCTGCCCCTTTCTCTGCTGTCACTCCATGTGAGCTTTTCTTTTTTAAAAATCTCATTCCTCTCTCAATACATTCCTTTTTTCTTACAGTTTGAAATGATTTCTCCCTAGGCTAGGTGGCATTCTTACCATTAAACTTGGCATCTAAAATATAAATCTGGACCTTGACTAATGTGCCCCAGGAATCTGGCTCCTAAGAAAGAAGGAATTGTTCTGAATAATGTTATCATCTTTTTTTGTAGGCAGAAAAACTGAGATATAATTGATGAACCCTCAGAATGGAATATTCAGTTATTAGAAGAGATTGGTATAAATTGATAAAAATGTCATAGACTTGCTTTGGCATATACTTGACATTGCAGGGGAAATAAAAAGATGATCCAGGAATCCTATCAAATCTTTTCCTGAAATAAACTCTCAAAACAGAATCAAAGAAGGGACAGTTTGAGAAAAAATAGTCTATATTATTCTAAAATAGAAACATCCAAAGGAACCATCATTCTAATTTTTGTGGGAGAGTTTTGGCAATGGGATTTTGTTTCAGAATCATCATATTTGTTCAAGGAAATACATATTTTGAATGTGGAAAAACTTTCATCTCTAACCTCCAGGGAGCCAATCATGTTTGTCTGAATCTCATAGTATTTGTTTTAATCACCAATAATTTGGAAGCAAGTAACCTTATGCAGAACTTCAGTACTAAATATATAATGTCAAATGTTTATATATATATATATATATATAACAGCATAGATATTATATATCTTTATATAATATATATTACATGGTAAAATATTATATTACAATGTAACATATATTATATATTACATACATATAAATATATATTACATATGCAAACATATGTATATTTCAAACTCTAATGTGAAAAATCATCATCCCATGAGTCATCTAAATCTATGAGAATCCCTTTGACTAAACACTGAGCCTTGTTTTGTTAATTTTCACTTAGGTTCACACTTCACTTACATGACCCATATGAACTTGCTACTAACCCCAGAAAGACAGACAAAAAAAAATAAATGAGGCCGAGTAAGCATGAAGAAAATTACAGATGCTTTCTTCTCAAACTAAGTAGAAATTTTTATTCATTCCATAGTTATTTTCATCTTGGAATGACTAATGTTTATCTGGCTCTGTTAGCCTTCTGTCCCTCACTAAAAGAAGGATGGGTGGAGAGATGGACCAGTCAATAAAGTGCTTACCATTCAAAAATGAGGACTCAAGTTCAGATTTCCTTCCCCCCACCAAAAAAAAAAAAATGCCTGTCCAGGAAGTATGTCTGCAATTCAATTGCTTAGGTGGCAAAGCCAGGGAATCCCAGTGATAATGGGTTAGCCATTTTAGGCAATCATGGAACACTGGATACTGTCTCAGAGAAAAGGGAGATTTTGAGGAAGGCACCCTACATCGACCTCTCAAACCTCCACAATGATATGCTCACTTGTGTAACAGATCTATCTACACATGCACTTACACAAGGACATATATACATGCATACACCACAGACACACACACAGACACACACAGACACACACAGACACACACACACACACACACACATATATATATATATATATATATATATATATATATATATATATATATGAGCCTTAGATAATATCTTAGCTAATACTTATTGGGAAAAAGAAGGCTTAAGCATCAGAGACTCTAATAGGTACAAGAAAGAAAGTGTACAAAGGAATTGAAACTGCTTTCACCTATGATTAAAAAGGTCAGGCCTCTACCCACCAAGTGTTCTTTCTTCTCGTAAGGGTGGGAAAGAAAACACAAAGGCAAGAATTATGCTCCACTTAAAGGTCAACAGAAATCAAATTGGACCAAATGTACAAGAAAATTCTTCAATTTGCTACACACTTTGAAATCCCTGTACAAATCTGTACAGTCAGATATCTCCCTCTGACCATTAGAAAAGCAGGTTTAACAAATAACTATTTTTTTTCAATGTAGGAATGAAAAATTTCTTTTTCTAGGTATGATTTTAAATAGCTTATCAACTCTCCGGATAGATTTAAACATATCTACTTGCTTTCTAGCCTGACTACTTCTACAATTAAACTCCCATATGTTACACAATAAAGAAATCTCCCCTGGCCATCATTAGTTTTGAATATCAGGTTAGAAATTTACACATGTAAATCACCAGCATAATAATAATTTTTTCAAGGTAGTGTCTCTCTAGCCCATACTAACCTAGAATTCACTCTGTAGTCTCAGATTAGCCTTGAACTCATGGTAATCCTTCTACCTCCTGAGTGCTGGGACTACAGGTATGTCCTGGACAACAATAATTTTTAACATTACTGAATTTAAAAAGTGGAAGTAAGTGGCAATTGACAAGCCATTCCATGGTCCTCTTTTTTTAGAATTAATATGTTTTATTTGTTTTGACACTTGCATTCACATATATTACATTTTGTTAATATGTATCCCACCATATTCTTCCTTCTCCCTCAGAGTCCCACTTCATTGCTTCTTCTTATCACTTACCTAAAGTATAACATTGAAAAAATGACTCTTCCTCAGCAACCGTTAGTTGTCATTAGCTTATTAGGGAGAAGGTACCCTATTCCTAATGTACCTGATCAGGAGCTGGTCTTATGAAGGTCACTGTGGCTTCTGTGAGTTGATGAGTGCAATCTCCATGTCCACAGAATTCCTCCCTCTGATCTGGAGCTTACGTTCTTCACATTCCATCTTCCATGGTGATACCTGAACCCTGGAGATGATGATGCATCTTCTCCTTTAGCACCAAACACTGATGAGTCACTTACTTTGAGCCCTTGACCACATAGGACTCTCTGCATTGTGTGACTTCCACTGCCAAAGATATCAGAAGACAAAAGCCCTCTGACTGGGGCAGAGATCTGTGGGTACAAAGAACATATTTCGGAGGCAATTTGACAACATATCTGCTTAGTAATGCAAAAATTGTTTTATTCTGCAATGACAACTTGTTTGAATATTCTGTGATGAATCTGTGAAAAGTTGTGGCGAAGTGAGCTTTGAATGTTTTAGGTTCAGTTCACATGTACAACATATCGACCACCTGAAAGCAACAGGCCAATTAGAGGAAAGAAGATGCTCATAGGAAACACACACGTTGTGTGTGTGTGGGGGGGGGGAGGGACTGGCTCAACAGACTTTATTTGTGGGATTTGTACTCAGCCATGCATCCATGTCTTCAGTAAAGAGGTGGGAACAATGCACAAGATCCAGATGTGTCAATAAAAGAGGGAAAAATGAAGGCACTGCTGACAATTGAAGCTGGCTGGGGATGTGACTCAGTTGGTAGTGAGCTTTCCTAATAAACCCACATCCCTGAGTTCAATCTCAGCACCCTGTAAACTATGACCTAGAGGGGTGTGCTCCCCACTTTCCACAAGTGAAAGCAATAAGATCAGAAGTTCATGGCCATCATCAAGGCAGGCCTGGAATGAATGAGAATTTGTGTCAAATTTTTAAAAAGGAAATATATATATATATATATATATCTATTCTTCAGGGGAAAGAAAAACAAGGAGGTATAGAATATAAGCAGAATAGGCCCTATAGTATTCAACAGGAAACAATTGGTAGAAAGAATGCATTAAAAATGTAAAACTTCTTTTAGACATCTAGTGAAGTCACTTGAAGTGTAAGTCACTGTTCCCTGACATCAAGTTGCAGTTATTTCCAGGATGCTCTGGACTATACCAAACCTGCATATGCTAGAGTTCCTTGTATAAAATGGCATAGCGTTTACAGACGTGTGCTCACATCATCCTCTCTCCTTTAAAACTTCTCTAGATTACTTGTAATGCCAAATAAAATGGATATTTTATGAAAATAGTTACAGCATATTATTCAAGGAATAATGACAGGAAAAGAAGTCTGTTCTGGGGCTTGGCTCAGCTGGCCAGTACTTTCTGTGGAAGCATGAAGATTTGCGTTCAGGTCTTCAGCACTCACGTACAATCTTGGCATGGTGACACATGTCTGTTTTTATAGTATCAAGGAGCTGAAGGGGGATCTCTAAGGCTCGCTGCCTGGTTAGCTCTAGGTTTTAGTGAGAGGTCATGTTTCAAAAATAAAACAAAGAACACTCTTGGTTAGAGGAGCTGCATTTATAGATAACAGCAAATAATGGAGAGACCTAAGACCCACCAATACAAAAAGAAAAGAAAGTCAGTTGCCCAGCAAAAGACAAGTCATCTCTATTATACCTGTCAGGACCCAGGAAAATTACAGAGGAAGTGGCAGGTTAAACACGAGTGTCTCTCTCACTGCTAGCCCAAGAACCTCCTACATTGAGAGAGTGGTAGATACTGAGTAGACTCAAAACTCATCAAAGCAGAAAATCAGAGGCTGTTTCAAAATCAGCACTGCAAAGAAACTCATCACACACCCTCCCAGGATTACCGATCACTGAAGAAGAGGAGGTAGAAAGAATACAAGAGCCACAGGGTGAGAATAACTATTCTGAGTCACTGGTCTCTCCATCAGAGACTGGTTCATTCACCACCCCACAGTGACTACCAATAACCCCATTGAGAAGGTCCCTCCATAAATAGATGTGGGGGAGGGAACATAAGAGAAGATAGACCAATGGGAATATGACTAGTACGTCATATGTTTATACAATCAAGTTCTCAATTAAAACATGAACACAATTTAAGAGAACATCAAATTCTGCTTTTCATATGCATGTACTCAAATATAAGCATGCACTTAACACACATATGCACACAAGTCACTCTCTCTCTCTCACTCTCTCTCTCTCACACACACACACACACACACTATTCATTGTATAGTAAACACCCAGTAATTTTTTTTATAAATATTGTTAATCTGAAGTTGGTTTAATCTGCCAACATGGAGCCTGAAGACATGGAAAGCTGATTGTATAAGAAATGACAGTTACCAGCTCTGAAGTAGGGAGGGACTTTGAGTGTACCTGCTACTGCAAATGAACTCCAGATGCAAGTGCCATTTTGTGTATCTGGCTCTGTTTAGATACTGGCAAATCGAACCCAGGCTAGCAGGCTTTGCAAGCAAAGCTGAGCCATTCCCTCAACCTTCTTATTGGTTAGTGTCATGTTTTCTCTACAAGACAAGCAGGGCAGATAACCATATATAAGGAAAGAAGGAGAACACAAAAGGTCTATGTCTAACTTCTTCATAAGAAAATGGGACTTTTCTATGTGTCTGGTCTAAGAAGAATGGAGCAGAGTGCTTTCTCTGAAACATGATGTTTCCAGAACATAAGAGAAACAGGAGGAGTTCCTTCATCTTCATGGTTTGCTGGGCTCAAAAAGTTCCCACCTTTTTTAACATTTTCAAATAATTGTTTAATAAATAGTTTAACATTTTCAAATAAATGACACCCAACTCTGCCTCTACATAATCAAAGGAAAACAGTTTGGAAAAATAGCACAAATAATCTTCAGGAGACTATTATCAAATTGTAAATAAATAGGGAAAAGTAAATAAGATCTTTCAAAATTTCCTAGATAAGTAACAAAAATTGCAACCTAGCATTGATGAAATAGTGTACAAAAGAGTTGAAAGTGGATTCAGTAGTATTTCACATCAAAATTTCTATATTCAAATTCAGTTATTAAATGCCAAATCCATTCACTTTAAGGTCTGAATATATTCTCAAAAATAACAGAATGAGGCTGGAGAGTTGGCTCAGCAGTTGGGGCACTTGCCTCTGGTGCCTGAGGCCCCAGGTTCAATTCCCCAGGACCCTTATGGGCCAGACCCACAAGGTGGTGGCCCTGGTGCGCTCTCTCTCTCTCTCTCTCTCTCTCTCTCTCTCTCTCTCTCTGTATCTCTCTGCTTGAAAATGAATAAATGAAATATTAAAAAAATAACAGAATGATAATCTCTTATTTTTATTTTTTACTTCTTTTTTTGGGGGGTGGGGGGCTGTGAGGTAGAGCCTCACTCTAGCCAAGGGTAACCTGGAACTCACTGTGTAGTCTCAGGCTGACCTGAATTCCTCCTCCTCTGCCTCCTGAGTGCTGGAATTAAAGGCCTTTGCCACCACACCCAGCAGGAGGATAATTTTAAAAATGGCAAACTGGCCGGGCGTGGTGGCACACGCCTTTAATCCCAGCACTCCAGAGGCAGAGGTAGGAGGATCGCCGTGAGTTCAAGGCCACCCTGAGACTACAGAGTGAATTCCAGGTCAGTCTGGACTAGAGCGAGACCCTGCCTTGAAAAAACAAAACAAAACAAAAAAATTAAAATTAAAATGGCAAACTGGAGTTCAGCATGAAGCAATCTATCTTCCAGTATTCCTGATATATGTGTACAGTGATGGGTTGATACTGTGTGTCTACACACCATTTATATGCACATCTTTGGATTCTGCTTGGACTTGTCATGTAATCTTGTTTTATTTTTAACATCTTTATTATCAATAAAGAGATACACTATATGAGCAAATCTTGTATTGGTACCCCCATTTCCCTCCGCCCTGTCCCCAACCCACTTGGTGCCCTCCTCGGTGTGCATACTGGATCTGTCCTTGGGGTAAGGGGTTAAGAATTGCACAAGAGGTAGCCAGTGTTTTTTTTTTTTTTCTTCATTTTTCTCCTTTGTGTGTTGTTGATGAGGGGGCAATGTCTCTGGATATTTTCCCCGACCATGGCTCATACAATCTTCCCACCCTCTCTTTCACTCAGTTCCTTGAGTCATAGGTGAGTTTTAAGTCTGCTTTATTGTTGAGACCTTAAGTGTCTCTGGATCTTTGCCCTGGGTTGTGATGGGTATCATTGGTGTCTGTCTCCATCGACCTTTCATGGGTTATCAGACTTGCTGTGGTGATAGGTCTCTTGTTTATCACATCACTTTTTCATAGGTTTTGTTTGGTCCCTGTGTGATCGGCCAGGGGTGGTTCATCTCCTGCCAGGATGTCAGCCATCATCCCAGGTCTTGGTGGAATTTGGTTGTCCTCAGCTCTTGTAGCCTTCTGAAAAATACAAACAGAATCTCCATCTGAGAGTGAGATCAATATAGGTGAAAAGAGACAAACTTTGAGACTTTGGCAAGATTCTAATGGGTGTAACCTCTCTGTAGGTCTCTGGTAGTGGGAATTTCCCTTTAAATCTTTAAAAACCTCATCATGTTTTTATGCATTATAATCATGATTTAGGTTTTTCAGAAACCAAGAAAATTTTCCTTTTTAGCACACTCAGATTTTAAATAGAAAAAGCATTTGAAATTCACTCCAAAGTATGTTGTCTTTTGTATATCTGATCCTGACTTTTCTTCCCAAGAATCCTGAGATGGGAAAGCACTCTATGCATTCTTGCTATACAGAAAAGAAACTGAAAGTTAGAAGAAATGTCTCTTTTCAGGGATGGACATGGATGGGTTTTTAAATGCGTATTCAGCCCTGGATCTTGAGTCTTTGAAGTTCTCTTCTGTTAGTCTTTTTTTTTTTTTTTGCCATATAATTGAACTCAGATGATGTTTTACTGAAGAGGGAAAAGAATGAGCAAAACTTTCATATGTCTCGGGCACGCAAAGGAGAGACTCAGAAGGCTTTCAAAGAGACAGGGCAATAGTAAGATAATGGCACAGGCTGGAGCCCGGATGAAGAGATTTCATTAGCTGGCTCAGGGGAGAAAAATCGATCGGTCGGTTAGAAATCACAAATTGAGGGAAGCCCAATATCAATCTGGGGTCCTGATTCCTTTTTTTAACACTCAGACACATTTTGTTTTCAGTCAGGAAGGCTTAGGAAAAGAATTCTTTTCTATTCTTTCCAATGAACTCATGAATGGTTATCATCAAATTAAAAAAAAACTTGAAATTTAAATATAAAAAGCAGGCATAGGACTCTCTGTATATTTAAGAAACCTTATTAAACAATTATGGCCAAACTGATACAAAAGATAAAGTGTTGGAGTCAGCTGAGGAATGATTACATTAGAAAATGAAGTTCAAGAATAATTAAGTTTAAGTTAAATTACAATGGTTCATTCTGTTGCTGAAGATGAAGCTAAACCCACGGGCTCTCCAAAATTCTTGGTTACTGATTTTTTTTTTTTATTTTGACCATTTGAAGAGCTAATTTAGCACCAGATAATATTAGTATTTCATGTTACTACTGCAACTATCATAATGAAAATTTGAACCAAATATTACAGAAAAAAATAAGTGATATGTGATTGAAAAAAAGAACACTGAATATTGAAATTATCCACAAAATAACCTGCATCCTTTTAGGAGAGGTTGGAGCTTAGAAATGGAATGATATTATGCTAATTTGTGTCATGGCGGGCAATTATATATCTGAACAGTGACTAAAAATATTGTCAAAATGAAACCACAGATTTAATGATTGGGAATATTCCTTTCCTCTAGATTTTTCAAAACATGGATGCCCACAAAGGTTTATAACTTTCAAACAATGTGAAACCACCTCTGATGAAGTCAAGATACTGAACATTTGACTTAGTTTGCACTGAGTTTCTTCCAAAATTTCAAACGTCATTGACAATAGATAAATTAGACAGGAGTTCATTTCTGGTCCTTGACTTTTTTCCATCAATTACTACTTAAGAATTTACTCTGGAGCAAATTTCATACCCCTGTATATTTTACGATTAATGGAAAAATCTGTTTTATGGATCAAGTAAATATGAATTAACTAGTGAAAGAGTTTTATTAAATTGTTCATTGAACCTTTATTTGTACAAGGATTGATCAAAGTGATATAGTTGATCAGTAAAAATAAAACAATAAGAAACTATCAAACAAGCTACATTTACAAGGTGCTCCTGAATTCTTAGTTTTGACACAGAAATATCTTCAGCAAGGCATAAGATTCTATGTTTATTCATTAATTTAATCATGTACTTAACAGATGTTTGTTGAAGACGTTGTGCCCCAGGATCTACGCTCTGAACTCTGCATGCTAGAAGCCCAGTAATTCCCTGTTTAAAATGACAGCATAACACAAGGTGTAGATTGGAAATACTGATTGTTTTGCCTCATATTTTAAAGCTATAAAAGAGCGATGAAAGGAAGAATATAAAAGTGTTGCAAGTGAATTCAAGTGGTATTATATGTTTGATGATATATACTGCACTTAAACACTAAGGGTAGATTTGAGTTGCTGCTTTCTTATTTTACGTTTGTTTCAATCTCAGAGTTTATCATCAGCACCTTCTCTGAGAACCAAAAATACAAATTTGAAATGAGAGAGGCTGTGATAACATCTTGAGTGACCACTTTTCCTATGTTTTCATCTTAAGAAAAAGAATGAAAAAAGACTTTTGCAAATATTTCACTTAAGAATGTTAATTTTAGGCATGGGCTTTGGTTCAATGGTAGAATGAATTTTTAGAGCACATAAGTTTCAATTATCTGGAAAAAAAGAAAGACTAAATTTTTTTTGCATGTGATAATAAAACTCCAATGTTTTGAGAACACTCTAAGATCCACATTTTGCAAGCCTGTTGGAAAGGCAGGCAAACAAAACCAATAGTAATTTGTAAAGGCTTAGAAATGTAAACATGCATAGAATAACATCAAATTGTTGTTTTTTTGATAGAACACATACATTTTAATCCTGGAAAGTTCCTAAAGAACATCAGGGAGTAAATTTTGAAACTATATTTGCTTCATTTTTATGGCTTGCACAATACAGGTAAGTAAGACAGGAAAAAGTCTATTAACAGCGTCCCTTAAGACAAAGTAAAACAATCATTTAATTAAATGCAGATACCCATTTTAGATCATGACATTGTGTCTCAAATGCACTATGCAAATTTAATGTAGACATGAGTGGCGAGATCCATTTACTACAGATATGATGATTAGAAATTCATGCCATTATCATCTTTGAAATGAAACCTGAAAAATAAAGAAATATCATATAAAGAACTCGAAGAATATGTTTGATGTAGGGCAAAATTACTAAATTATGATAGCATAGAGTATTTCAAAAAAAAAAGGAGAGCATCTTGGCAAGGGTGAATGAAGGAATGGGGAAATTGTGGAAGAGCCTCTGGTTGAGCCGATATGCTCTTTGGTTCATGGGGTGCGGTGTGAATTAAAGTTTGGGGAATAGTGCTGAATTATGGATTTGACTAGATCAAGGCTGATGCCTTGATCCCACCTCTTTGAGATGGAGGAACAGGGAGACTGGGTCTTGAAAGACACGCTCAGGGGTGAGGTATGCTGACAACTTGGGATATGACGTCAACATTAACTTATTTTCTGGATGAGAAATGGATTAAAATATATTTGTAGTTGGGCTGGAGAGATGGCTCAGTGGTGCAGGCACTTGCCTCCAATGCCTAAGGCCCCAGGTTCAATTCCCCAGTACCCACATATGCCAGACCCACAAGATGGTGGCCCTGGTGCTCTCTCTCTCTCTCTCTCTCTCTCTCTCTCTCTCTCTGCTTGAAAATGAATAAAGAATATATATATATATATATTTGTAGGAGTAGTGATGACACCACTTGATGGGGAATTGGGTGTGTTGAAATAAAGAAATTGCACAAATCAGGGTCAATGTGATTATTTTACTTGAAGCAACAGGTAGAAGGCCATAGAGCTGACTGGAATGGTTCAGACCATATTTCCTCCCGCAGCTCACTGAATCCTGGGTCTAGCTGTCATGGACCAGGTTCTCCTGAAAGTTTCTCCCTGCAGAGAGGTCACTGGTGGTGAGAGTTGTTTCTAAAGCAGAGCTTGTCTTCAGGGATTCCACTCATCAGCATGTGTTCCAATCGTCTTTGGTCTAGCCCACAGCTGCTCTCTCCAACTGGGGACAAGCCAACATCCATGAATTTAGGTTCCACAGTAGCAACAATCCTCTCCGACTGCTCAGTCCATGTGGCTGGAGGCCTCAGCAGTCCCAACCCAGCACTGATGGTTTAAAGGCTTCCTGGGGAGACCCTGGTCTTTAGTCCAGGCTGGAAGGCTGAGGAAACTTCATTCCAAAGGCAATGAAGGATGGCTGATCAGGTTAAATGCATATCCAAGTCAGGAAAAGCACCAGCAGTCAGGTGGGTGGAAGGAAGAGAGGGATTTCTTCCCCTGGAGCTTCCTTACATCCTTCCCCTTTCCTGTAAGCAAGCTCAGGGATCCACCCAGGATTACTATGGATTAATCCACAGCTCCAAATGACAACATTGAGTCATCACACTAGAAATAAGCTAAGAGGTAATCATAATAAAAAAGAGGTGAAAAGTAATTTCTGTCTGTTTGCTTCTATTCTCCTGCGGACCATGGCAATATCCTAAGTCTGATAGAAAGATGGGCTCACCATAGTGGCGTTTACATTTCCTAAAGAAATATATTAGGATATTTAAGAAAAAAACATTTATTTGAAAGCAAAGAGCGAGTAAGAAGGAGGGAGGGAGGGAGAGAGAGAAAGAAAGAGAGAGGGGAGAGAGAGAGAGAGAGAGAGAGAGAGAGAGAGAGAGAGAGAGAGAGAGAGAGAGAGAGAGAATGCACACCAGGGCCTCTTGCCTCTCTGCAAATGAACTCCAAACACCTGTACCACTTTCTGCATCTGGCTTTACATGGATACTGGGGAATTGAACCTGTGCTGGTAAGCTTTGCAAGCAATCACCTTTAACCACTGAGCCATCTCCCCAGCCCAGAATATTTGATCTTTGTTGAGAGATCACACAATTCTTGTGGTAATTTAAAGCAATAATTTGGATTATATGATTTTTTACATATGATTTTGTTATGGAAGAACCATAGCCAAAAATAACTAATCACTGGAAAGGAGGTTCCAGATACTTCGATTTCTTATTCCAAATTTATTTGTATTTTGTATTCACATCATTTTTATAAAAGGAGCTACTGGGGCTTTGAGGAAGATGGCTAAATAGTTTCCACACTATCAATAGCCAGCATGGTGCTGGGCCTTTGGAGACAGGGTGATCTCTAAAAAGCCAGGTAGACTTGCCAACACAATGATCTCTCGATTCAGCAAGGGACCCTGTCTCAAAAAAAAATAAATAAAAAGGTGACATGTGACTGTACAAGGCACCTGATATCAACCTCTGGCCTCCACACACAGGTGTACACAGGTGCCCCCACATGTATGAATATGCATACAGGCACATACCTCACACATACGAATTTATGCAAAACAAAACAAGAAAATTTAAAAGCTAGTATTTATATGTAGTCATAGCATCGTTTATAATGCATATTGTCTTATCAGTAATCTTGTAGGTAAACAACAAGCTTTTGATTTTTGTAATTTCAGAACCACGTGTACTAGAAAAAGAAGAGTCTTGAAGTATTTAAAGCTAAAGCAGGTTATGATGATGTCACAGGTGAGGGAATGGCCAATGATCAAACGAGGATTTGGATTTTTGTCTAGAAGCTTCAGAATACAATTAATAAGATAAAACAAGCTAAGATTATGAACATAGTCTTTATATCCATACTATATTTATGGCTGTGTGAAGAGTGGGTATGTAATTTTATAATATTTGACATTATTTTAAATTTTTATGCTTAATGTTTTATGTACATTTCTTATTTTATTTTTGTTTATCTTTATTGCCCAAAATTAGATACATTGATTGAGAAAATATTGTGTTTATATTCCCATTTACCTACTCCTTGCCCCAATCCACTGGGAATCCTCCTCAGTGGGCACAGTGGATCAATCCATGTGGCAAGGGGTTATGAATAGCACAGGAGGCATCAAAGATGCCGCCCCCTTTATGAATTGTAGCTGAGGGGGGCAATGTCTCTGGGTAATCTCTCCCACCATGGCTCTTACAATCTTTCTGCCCCCTCTTCCACTCAGTTCCCTGAGTCTCCATGTACATTTCTTATTGTATGAGATATTATAGAATATTTACATTCCTTTCTCATGGTGTTCACAGACATTTCCCCTAGAGGACAATATGCTACTGCATCCTACAGTTGACTTCAGGGGATATACATATTTTCAATAATTCCATCTTTCATTTGAAAATAGCATTAATGACACAAAATTATAGACATGACAAAATCCATTACTTAAATCTCACAGAATACATCTACCCTCCAAATAACAGTGGTAATTATTTAATTAGGAAAGGCACAGAGAGAGACATGCACAAATGTTCATTAGTTTGAAAGTCAGAGGAAAGACAAAAAGATCAATCTGTGAACTGGGACTCATCAGTCAAACTGATCAGAGAGCTTCTGATCTATAATTTCAAAGACATTTAAAAGTCTCTAAAACTGCCACAAATTTAAATAATTTACTGGCCAAGTTAAGCTAGGTTCATTTTAAGAGTAAACACTTAATTTTCATAAATTTTCTTAATGCAATATACAAAACTACTTTTTTCTGCACAATTTATCCTTTTTGCATATGATCAATGACAACATTAGAAAAAGCTTGAGAAAACAATAACAGGATCAATATTTCATGGGAACGAAACAAATACTTCAAAGGCAATGGGAAAAAAGAAAAATATCAGTACTTTAAATAATAAGTATGAATATGGATTTTCACTATTGATATTTCCTACTTTTAGTTTTGGAAAACAATTGTCTAGCTAAACAAAGCAACTAACACTTGTGCTGATTGTTTATCTGTTGTAGAAACTGTGATCATATTGTCATTTGCACATTTATTTTATTTTTATTTTTTAAAATTTATTTATTCATTTTCAAGCAGAGAGAGAGAGAGAGAGAGAGAGAGAGAGAGAGAGAGAGAGAGAGAGAGAGAGAGAGAGAGAATGCACCAGGGCCACCACATTGTGGGTCCTGGAGAATTGAACTCACAGCCTTAGGCACTGGAGGCAAGTGCCTTAACCACTGAGCCATCTCTCCAGCCCTGCACATTTATTTTTATAATAAACTACTTATATGTAATAGATTAAGTATGTTTATCATGAAAAAATGCCGGGGACATTTAGATTTATATGAACTAAGAGACTACTGGAGAAAGTTAAAGTGTGTATCTTTATCTGACAAGTGAAAAACTTGGCCCAGCATGAGGTCACAAATGACCACAGCATATTGCAGAAGTGAAATAAAGCTGAGGGAATTAATAGACTAAGCCTGGGCAGTTCAGGGGGAGTAGCTTAGAGAGAGATCAGCCAGGCGGCTCTGAGTTAGATTCCAAGAAGAGTGCCCAAACTGGGATTTTATCTGTAGGCAAGTGGAAAACAAACAGAAAAGATTAAATTGAATGCTAGTCAAATGGAAAAAAAAAAAAAGAAAGAAAGAAAAACCTGGCTGGACAAAACAGCAGTGTGGTCCCCAGGTTGACAGAGAATGGGAAGGACATTTGCAGGTTGAGCAGGAAATTGCTTTAATGAGCCAGGTCACCTGAGATTTCACCAGCAGTTGAAAAGTCAGAAATTCACATTTGCTAACATTTTATTTGCTTTTTAAGAAAAACTGTTGTATAGGGCTGGAGAGATTGCTCAGCGGTTAAGGCACTTGCCTCCAGTGCCTAAGGCCCTGGGTTCAATTCCCCAGGACCCACATAAGCCAGACCCACAGGGTGGTGGCCCTGGTTCTCTCTCTCTCTCTCTCTCTGTCTCTCTCTCTCTCTCTCTCTCTGTATCTCTGCTTGAAAATGAATAAATAAAATATTTTTAAAAAACTGTTGTATAGACAATTAGAATTTTTCATTCTTTAAAATTATTTCTTCCTAAACTTACCCATCTTAAGTATTTCCTAGTATCAAAAACAGAATTTTATTTTTCACTCATGGCGACTGAATCCAGGCCAGAGAGCTCTGCCACTTAATGGTGTCTCCATTATGGCTTTGCTAATTTTTGGTTTTGATTTTTACTTAGCATTTGGAGACAGGCTCTCAGTAAGTGATATATATTGGCCTTGAGTTTGCAATGTTCCCTGCCTCAATCTTTCTGGTCTCAGAGATTAAGGGTCTACAGCACTAAACTTGGTGTATTGATCTCTTCATAGTAAATATTTTCAATTTTCATTGTATTTTAGTTCCTAAATGCCAGTCACTTTTAGATGGCTGAACTTTTAGAGACTTTCTAATTCTGGAAAAAAATATTAAATGCATTTCATGAAGCTTTGTAAAGAAGTATGGTATTTCCATGCCTTGCTGCATTGGTCCTTTGGGTTTGCTCTCACAGAAGGTAACTCTCATCTGTTTGCTATGATTTGCTTTCTTTAGGATTTAATATGTGTTTTGGGCACAAATCCTTCATCATTATAGCAATCAAATAGTTAATGGTATCTTATGTAGTTTGCTAAAATTAATTTTAATTTTAATGCATGGAACTTCACACTTCATATGATATTGCCTATGTATAAGTGTATCAAATCTTCTCTCTCCAGAACTGATGAGTTCCAGCTTTGCTTTCATTATAGACTTTTAAAAAATTAATATCTTTATTATGAGTAAGTCTATACATTGTATGAGCAAATCTTGTGAATGTGTCCCCGTTTCCCTCCTCCCTGTCCCCTACCCACTGGCAACCTTCCTTGGTGCACATACTGGATTTGTTGCATAAAAACCCATGTCAGAGGGGTTGTATATATAGTTAATTTGGAAGAGTGCTTAATGCCTCACATACCTGAAGATCTGCATTCAAGATCCCCAGCACCATACACACAAAATAAATCAGCTACACAATTGTTTTTTTTCAAACCCCTACATAATCTTCAACACCCTAAATCATTTTGAGCACTCAAAACTATAATCATAGAATTTATGTTCAATGAGTGATTAAATAAAGTCTTACCAACATTCATATGATGAAAAAAGTTAAGAATTGAAGTGGCGAGAGAATATCAAACCATTCTTCTTTTACAAGAAAGCTGAGAGAAACAGAGAAAGAAACATGTTTATTAGTTTATTCAACAACATTATAAAAGACAAAATCATGGACGCTGGTCTGAGTGCTGGAGAGCAAGGGGTTATTTAAACAGCAGAAGTTTCTCCTTCATTGACTCAGTGTTCTAAATCAGGAGCTTGTGCACTAAACCAGATAAAATTTATTCCCATAGTCTTTGGTGGAGAATGAAACTTAATGTTAAATATGATAATAATAATTATTATTAAATAGTATTATTATTTATTATTATTAAATATTAAATAATGTTAAATATGGCATTTGAGTGAACTCTCTAAGACGTGAGTAGTGAGTCCAGGCAAAGTCGAAAGTCATTACTGAGCACTGTCAACACACAAGACACTCATGAACAAACATGAGAAACCACATCTTTTTCATGCAGTCATAGATTCTTTGATTTCTCTCTAGTGTGCTGACTGAATTATTTTCCTATGTTTTGATGTCAGAGTGTGACCCAGAAAACTTCAATTTAACTATGTTTTATTAATGTTATTGATGGTATTAGTCACTGTGTCCAAGGTTTTGAAACCAATGAGATATTGAAACTACTTCTCAAGACAATAGATAGATGGGATGTTGGATAGTGAGATGCTTTTCAAATTCCCCTTCACGTGTCAAATGTAAAATTAGATTATATGGGCCCATCTAACCCTACCACCCGACTGTAGGCCAATAGCTGAGATACTGGCAAGAGAGGAGCCACCACAGTCATATGGTGGAGGATCCATATGGAACCCTGCAGAGAATGGCGGGATGAACAAGGGACCCACAACCACAGCCATTAAATCAACACAGGATAAGCCAGTGAGACGGAAACCAATGATTTTTGACAAAAAGACCCCTAAGGCCACAACATTAAAGCATCCTTAATACTCATCCACCACGACTCAGGGAACTGAGCGGAAGAGGGGGCGGAAAAATTGTGAGAGCCATGGTGGGGGAGACTATCTAGAGGCATGGCACCCCTCAGTAACAACATACTAGGGCCAAGAGAACCTGGCTGAATAATAGGCTCTCCATGGTCCCCTGTCACAAGGACTGATCCAGACGACCCACGGAGGAAGATATCCAGCTGATTGGGGATGGGGAGGGGGGCAGTGGGGAATTGGGGATAACAACTCATTGTTTGCCCACTAAATAATGTAACTCATGATGGACAATAAAAAAAATAAAATAAATAAAATTAGATTATAGGTTTTAATCCCTTCTCCAGAGATTCACTTCTCATGGTTGAGCAAATCAACATATCCTATATATTTCCAAGACTTTTCTTTCTCATTTCTGTCATCAGCTGATGTCAGTAACCTCATTGTTATGAAGAAATACCTGACCAGAAGCAACTTGCATAAGGAAAAAAAATATTTTGGTTTACAATTCCAGCGAGCAGAGTTCATCATGGGAGAGAAAGCACAGCAGACCAGAGCAGAAGAGGAGCTGGTTACATTATTTTATTTTATTTTTTTCACAGTCAGGAAGCAGAAGGTGAATCAATAGTGAGACCACGTCATAAAACATTAAGCCTGACCTCAGTGACCAACTTCCTTGAGTAATGGTTTGTCTCCTAAAGGTTCTATTATCTGCTCAAACAGAGCTGCCACCTGGGGAGCAAGTGTTCAAACACCTGAGCCTGTTGGGGGAGGGGGATACATTCATATCAAAATAGAGCTAATACATTCAATAGAGTCTGCATCACCTTGCAGGACAGGTAGTATTTTGTGCAATGGCCTTGCTCTGTGCTTTCTCATTCTTGAGAGTAGCTTCATCAATCCTTCCCCTGTTCTTGCAGTTAATACGTCTGAACTCTGAGTCTGTCTGTAGATAGTGGCAATGTTTTGGATGGTTCTGGAACTTTTAGAAGGTGGAGCCTTCATGGACGAGGTGAATCACTGAATTTCAGCCTTGAAGTTTTATTGTCCCTTATCCACTTTTTTTTTTGTTTGTTTGTTTTTGTTTTTCGAGGTAGGGTCTCTCTCTAGCCCAAGCTGACCTGGAATTCACTCTGTAGTCTCAGGGTGGCCTTAAACTCAAGGCAATCCTCCTACCTCTGCCTCCCGAGTGCTGGGATTAAAGGCATGCACCACCACGCCTGGCCCATTATCCACTTCTTGTATGCTCTTGTTTCTTTCTTTCCTTCTTTTTATTGTCCATAATGAGTTACATTATTTAGTGGGCAAACAATGAGTTGTTAT
>PVHP010028050.1:0-23355 GCA_004024765.1 Zapus hudsonius
TCTATAATGTAGAGTGTACTTGAAGTTGGCTTGTTTAAGCCAGATGAAATTTTCTTCTTTTGGGAACATATTTGAACTGTCATTCAAGCTGCCAGGTGCAGATAGTTGCTGCATTTGGTAAAGTAGAAACCTCTTCACTGTGACTGGTCCTCATGGTGACAACCACAAAGTGGGCTAGGAAAGGAAAATTCTCTCTGAATTGAGCTGGTTGTAAGTCTCGATTTTTCTTTAGGATGTAGGACAAAATAATTTGAAGACTGGCTTTCTTTAGCTCACCCTGATAAAGTAATGCACACAATATTATTCTGGTATCTTCAGTCTAGCTTGTTTTCAACAGATATTCTTTTTTGGGGGGGGGTTGGTTTTTAGGTAGGGTCTCGCTGTAGCCCAGGCTGATCTGGAATTCACTATGTAGTCTCAGGGTTGTTTTGAACTCATGGTGATCATCCTACCTCTGCCTCCTGAGTGCTGGGATTAAAGGTATATGCCACTACATCCAGCTCAACAGATTTTAAGTGATGTTGATACACTAAAACCAAAAGTATACTTAGAAATGGCAATTTTTTTTCTGGATGAGAAAATACTGAGGATTTATTTGGTTGGGTGTTATATTTTTTAAAATTGTTTTATGGTTTAAGGTCTCTAGCACAGGCTGGCTGTGAATTCCTCTAGAGTGCTAGGGTCATAGGTGTCAGCCATCATGCCCAGCTTTATGGTTTTTGACAATTTTACCTCTCCCCCACCCTTTACCCTCTCTTGTTCTCCTTTGTGGTGATCCAGTGATGAATGTGGATGAAGAGTTCTTTTCAGAGCTTGGACAACTCAACTAGGGGCTCCTCCACTGAAGATAATATCAAACACACTTCCTCCCCTTTGCCAAGAATCAATTACTGGTGGTGTGGGCCCTCATGAACCCCTCCCCCATCCATGACAAAATGTTGACAGGCTGAGTTTGAGTGCAGTGTCTATGTAAATGTGTCTTAACATTCTTTCCACCCCTCTTCTGCAATGTTCCATGAACTTTGGAAGAGGTGTTAATGGATGTCCCATTAAGACCATGAGCATTCAATAGTAGCTTACTTGGCCAGTTACGAATCCCTGTAGTAGTAGCTGCCATTGCAAAAAGGCTTCTGAGCAAAGCTGACAGCAAGACTATCTGGATATAAAAAAAAATATCCACTTAGGAAAACCATAGCAATAGCTTCTCCACTAGAACCAATGACCTTCCCAACCAAGGGCTTTTTACCAGGTTTATAGCACTTAGACAATATTTTTTTCACTCCCTTGTGTAAAACACCAAAATACAGATGCACTGTGAAAAACCTTGGGACCAACCTTGAACTATTTAACAGAATTTTAATTTTATTGCAATAGGGACTGGTCCTGAGATCCATTCAGAAGGTAGTTGGCTACCCCCTTGAACACTAATGCATCAGTGGGTGCATCTTGCCTGGCAGTGCAAAGGCCATGTAGTCCAGGCCATGTCAAGGACGCCGTTGAACTGGGATTCTCTTGCCTCTCCATGAGTGCTGAGATCATTGTAGGCATGTACAACCACCATGCTTGAAGGATCATATCTAACTTGTGTGCATTTTACCCAAGCACCGAGCTATAAAGCCCTATTTTGTATATGTGGTGCGTGATGTGACTGGTTGTACAGTTCATGCACAGGCCAGAGGATGACTAGTGTCACTACTCTTGGCACCCTATTTTCTTGATAATAGGGTCTCACTGAACCTGGAGCCTCAAGGGCTTTCAAAGAAGTTTTATTATTAAGTTAAAATACAAATCTGCAGTTGAATTGCCCCAGTTTAAATTTTTTCATTATAAATGTGTTTATACCATATGCATATCAATAAGTTCCAAGTGCTAGAAATACATAGCCCAGCATGGTAACACATGCCTTTAAACCCCCAGCATTCTTGAGGCAGAGGTAAGAGGATTGCTGTTGTGAGTTCAAGGCCAGCTTGAGACTTAAGTGAATTCTAGGTTAGCCTGGGGTAGAGGAAGACCCTACCTTAAAAAAAAAATGCTATAAATACTGAAGGTTGTGATTTTAAAGACATCTTTATATATTTCAGGGCATGCCAAGGTGTCTGCACCAATCTACACATCTGATTTTCATGGGTACTGGGAGATGGGAACCTGGGCCAATGAGCTTTGTGAGCAATTGCCTTAAACCACTCACTGAGACTTGTCCCCAGCATGTGACTTTATTTATTTATTGGTTGGGCAAGTTCATATAAGTGATTCAACCGTTTGCACATCTTTAAGCTCTTTTATTGCAATACACTTAAAAATGTATATAGTATAATTGTTGATCCCAAGGTTACTGACTGGAGGGAGGATTGTTTTTTCTGGTGCTCGAGGTTCTCAGTTGCTGTTCTTGATTTGTTTTCTTTCAGGATCAAGGTGGGTGCTTTCATATAAAATCTTATTTTTAATTCCTTCTCTGGCAATTCTTTCCTGGATTCTTTGCTTTGCATAATTATACCTACAATGGAACCTTTGAACAAAAGATGAATCATCAAGTTTTCCCAATGGATTAACCTTAATGGAACCTTTAACTTGCTTTTTATAATTATGCAGAATTTCACAGTTTACAAAAAGCATAAGCTGTATCTATATAAAGTGCAGGCAACTTGATTATACCTGTTGTAAAACAAATGGAACTACATAGGAGGAACCATGGACTTGGCTTACTTTGCTCAAAAATAGGTACTTAAGATTTCATCCATGGTGGTTTGACATTCTAAAACACCTATTTCAGGTGTACACACACAGGGACTACTGTCATTGGTAAGAGGTTGAAGTTTTAAAGAGCATTAAACCATAACTTTGTAATGATAGAAATCTCACACTGGAGAGATGGCTTAGCAGTTAAAATACAACCAAAGTTTGATTCCCCAGTACCCTCTTAAAGCCAGATGCACAAAGGGACACATGCATCTGGAAGCTGTTTCAGCAGCCGGAGGCCCTGGAGTGAAGTATGGTAAATGCATTGTTGTACTGTTAAAGGACAGATTTCTAGTAAGGTCCTTTGAAACAATACATGCTGTTGAATGAGGTAATCGATGGATTCTGGATTTTGTGAAATACTTAGCAGACATACCAACATCCTAAAGTCACCACAATAAATCCTCCTACTCCGACATCACATGATCTCTTAATTCTGCCTGTCAAAAATAAACACAAGTCACTTTTGTACATTCTAGAACATTCACAACAAATGTCTTGATACATAGAGATAAACAAATACTCACTGGTTAGTAAAAAATGTCCAAGTCCAGCCACAATGGATCCTAATGAACCATATAATACTGAGTCCCGTGCACAGGGAATGTTTCCAACATCTAAAATTCCTAAAAGCTTGAAGGACTACAATAAAGCAAAAATGAGTTAAAATCACAATATAAGCACCATTCTCATTTTGTAAGGGATTAAAAGAATTAAATGTCACTTAATTTGAACCAGTTTTTCATCTTTTGATTGCTATAGAACCAGAATCTATTAATTTGGAAGCTGAGAGTTTGGCCAGAAAGCCCTAAATAGAGTGGTATAGCTTTGTGCTAGGTCATTTGCTAGTACACTGGATTGGAAATGAAGTGTATTTTACTATTATAATCTCTTTAAATTCTATTTACTGGTGTTAAAAAGGTCAACGTCAATTGAAGAATAAACACTTGACATCAAAATGGTGTTTCTTTGGTCTGTTTCCTTGCCTAAAATTAGCTCATGTATTTGGTTTGTAGTAGGGTGACCAAAGGCTAGAGTTTGGAAAAGCTGGGAATACAGAAAACTTGGAATTTTTTTGGTTCAACAGTGTGTACCAGTAACCTGTATGGGTGGGCTTCAAGCTATATTGGGCTACAATTAAGTTTCTTCAAGAAAGCACTATGATAACTTGGGAGGGCAGCCTGGGCTGCAGACTGAGTGTCTCAAAAGCAAAACTAAGTTTGAATGATTGCACCCAACCAACCTAACCATGTGCAAGACCCACTTCTATCCCCAACATTGGAAACCAAGTCTTAATAATTGTGTTGAATTTTCTGTAACATGGCCAGTGTTAAATGAAACTCTGTATAGGCATATCATACTTTTAAGTAGTCTAGCTGTAAGTAGTCTAGCTGTGCTAGAGGATGATTGAGATGATAGTGAAAACATGGATGGATGGGGAAAGGCTAGTTAGGTAAAGACTGAGCTATGAATTGCATTTCACCTGTCTTCTGCTGGAAGACAATTATGTAACCTGGTTCATATTAAAGTAAAACTGGCCAAGCTGAAGAGATGGTTAAGGCATCCTTCTGCAGAAGGATGCGAGCTTGATTCCCCAGTGCCCATGTGTCTGGAGTTCATTTGCAGTGGCTGGAGGCCCTGGTGAGCCCATTCTCAAGTAAATAAAATGCTTTTAAAGTAAAACTGACTCACTCTTGCACATTTTTATTTTTGCCTCTCCTGTTTCCCTACACACCCAACACTGGACTGCTCAGAAAAGTCATGAGGTAGCTGGTGCAATGGTAGACTGCACTCTAGTCTTGGACAGGAATGACTCGCCTTCAAACCAGCATGTTTCCCAATGGGCACTGGAGCCAGAAGTGTGTACAGGGTTGAAGGCACTTAAGTTTTATAAAGTCGGGTGCAAGTGAGCACAACAGTGTTATAAGATAGGGCAATAATGAACTATGGGAGCAACCACAGTGTACTAAGTTAAGCACCCTGCCTAAGAATTGCAGGATTTTTTTCTTTGCTGTTAAATAGGGCTTTAATAAATCACCTCTAAAATTTTGATTTATGTTTAAAAGTGCTACCAAGCTTAATTTCACCAAGAGTCCAAGGTGCTATCAAAAATGGATATCAGAAGCCGAGCGTGGTGGCTCACGCCTTTAATCCCAGCCCTTGGGAGGCAGAGGTAGGAGTTTTACCTTGAGTTCAAGGCCATCCTGAGACCCTACCTCGAAAAACAAAAAAAAAAGGGGGGGGGTTGAAGCGATGGCTTAGCGGTTAAGGCGTTTGCCTGCAATGCAGAAGGACCTGAGTTCGATTCCCCAGTGCCCATATAAAGCCAGATGAGCAAGAGGGCGCCCATGCATTGGAGTTCATTTGCAGTGGCTGGAGGCCCTGGCTGTGCCCATTCTGTTCGGCTCTTTCTCTGGAGATGAAAGTTCCGCCCACTGTACCGTAAAACGGCTGAGCTTGGAGGTAGCACATAAGCCAGTCTACATCTAAAGTTTGAATGATTCAGTGGTTAAAGGCACTTTCTGGAGTCTGCTTCCAGTGGCAAGAGGCATGTTCAGTCTAAAACA
Source organism: Zapus hudsonius (assembly GCA_004024765.1). NCBI lineage: Eukaryota > Metazoa > Chordata > Mammalia > Rodentia > Dipodidae > Zapus > Zapus hudsonius. Next base: position 5,304 of record PVHP010028050.1, read on the forward strand.
TTTACTATTTGGGAAGGACAAAAACTATAACTTCCCTTTGGAGAACTGTCCGCCTCCCCAAATAAAAGTTTGGGCGGCTGATCATTTTGTAAGATTAAGTACATTTGGGAAGATAAAGGCAATGGCGCGCAAAAACCCCTTTGATGGCTTTACTGGGGACTTGAACTCTGGGCCACTTAGTTTTGCAAGCAGACTGCTGCAGAGTCACCAGCCCAGCCTCTTTCTCAGTGCATCTCGCTTGGGCCCCTCCCGCGCAGACCGACCGACCAACCGCACCACCGAGCCGCTCATGAGGTCTAGGGCTCTGCGTCTGCATCCGCCTTGTGTTTTTGAACGATTTGTTCTCAGCCCGGGCTGGCCTCGGAGCTCAAACGTGTCCTGGGCTCCACATGGGAGGGCAGAGGCCAGCCATTGAGTCCCGCCCCGTTCCATCCCGTCTCAGCTCCTCCACACCCCGATCTCGGGCTGATGGATGAGGGGAGGCTGCCCTCGCCAGCCTGTGAAGTTTCTGCATGTCCAAGGCAGCAAGATGGCACCTGCTTTGATACAGGGGCGCTACCTATCCACCTGGGTGGTGGGAGCCTCCATGGAGCTCCGAGGGAGAGCGCGGCCCCCGAGCCCTCGCCCGCCCGCCGGCCGGCCAGTGCTCCGCGTTCCCCGTTACCTTCCTCGGCCCCTGCTCCGGAGGCTCCGGCGCGGCCATGCCGACGACCCGGCGCTTCCCCCGCGCTGCGCCGCGTCCCGCCCCGCCCCGCCCGTGCGCACGCGCGCGCCCCGCCCCCCACCGCGCGGCGGCCGCCATCTTAGGAAGGTTCGGGAAGCTCCGCGGAAGCCCGTCCGGGTGCCGCGCGCGGGTCCCGTGGGCTCCCCGGCCCCGCCGGTGGCCGTCAGAACAGGGACAGGGCTCGAGGGACGCCCAGGAGGGCCGCCGGCTCCGGGCCGCGGGCAGGGCGAGGCCCCCTCCGCCCCTCCTCCGTCCTAACCGCCATTTCCAACCGTCACGCGCGCTCCCGGGGGCGGGGGTGAGGCGGCGGTGAGGGCGGGCGCGCTCCCGGGCGGGCCACGGCCCAGAGCGCGTGCGTGCGTGCGTGCGCGTGCCCGCCCTCACGCCCGCCGCTTTGTCCTGGGGTTGGCCGCCCGCGCCCCTGCTGGAGGCCCGCCGGAAGTGCCGCGTCCCCTACGTGTCCTTTGTGCTCCCGGCCGGCCGGCCCGGGGCGGGTGACCTTGGCGCCTCCCTGCGCCCCTAAAGGAGGCCGCGGACATCATGGAGGCGCGTGCGCAGTGGGGGCGGGGAGCCCCGTCCTCCAAGCACACCCTGGGGAGACGCTCTCTGTCGGCCGCCGTAGCCCCGCGCCGTGTGTTCCTAAGAGTCGGTCATAAAGCGCTCTAATTCCCCTGCCGAAGCGCTTCTGGAAGGGTTTAATAGCATTCCGTGAAGACCCTACCTCAAAAAAAAAATAGAATATGAAATATAAAATTAAAGACAATAAATATTTATGGAGTCGTAAAAACTTGCAGTAACAATGAGTTAAATGTCTTTCCATGAAAGAGTATTTTTTTATTTTATTTTTATGGTGCTGGGGATTAAACCCAGGCTCTAATAGGCAGAGCTGTGCTACCGCTGATACACCTGCAGCCCTCAATCCAGGTTTGAGGACGTCCGTTAGTCCTATTGAACAGTGCCAGGCATGGCACCATGCAGGGTTTGCTGAGGTTTAACATTTCTGGGCATGTGTGGGACATGCAGCCTCCAGCGTAGATAAAGGCCTGGAGAGGAGATGCAGACCGAAGCTAGTTTCTGGGGCCTTGGCCCACGTGCTCTCCAAGGCCTCGGGGGCGTCAGTCACTCTGCAAGAACACTGGTTTGTTCTGAAGTCACCAGTGAGGCTGGTTTGACATGCAATCAAGAAGAAAGCAAAACGTGACAAAAGAAGGAAGGAAGAAAAGGTGGGAGTGTAATACACACCTGCAAGTTTGACACCTGGAAGGTGGAGATAGTGATCAGGAATTTTGAGGTGTGTGGGGTCCCCCAGATTTATAAACCCCAAGTTTTGGGTTCTTTCCTAATTTTAATGAATAATAAAGAATAATAAAGGACAAATTATGAATTATTGAATTTATTTGAGAAGAAATCACAAATTGGGACCTGGAAAGGAAGACTGGAACATTTTCTTGCAGAAAACATTTCAGAAAAGTGGAAGTTAGGGAGAACTGGGGCTTAGAAAGTCAAGTTCAAAAGGGGCTGCAAACACATGGAAAGCTTTGAGGAAAGACTTAGAGGGCTGTGAACACGTGAGAGCTTTGAGGAAAGATCTGGAGGGGCTTCAAACACATGAGAGAGCGCCTATCCCGAGTGGGAATCCGCACATGGTAAACTCAGGGGCTGTGAGACTGATCTGGGAGATTAGGATTAAAGAGGGGGACACACTTGGCATCGGCCATGTGCTTTCTCAAAGAGGGGGATATGGGAGGAAGGGGAGAGCCCGCATGGCAGATCCCCCATGTGGGAATCCGCACATGGTGAATTAGAGAACATCAGTCAGATGGAGCAGAGAGACTAGAATTAAAGAGACATTAAAAGGCAGGGTTAGGTCTTCCTTCCTATGGTCGAATGGGGAGTGGGGCTGGGAACTGAGACTCACGTGGGGGAAGTTCAGGCCATACCTGAGGATCTCAGGAAATGGAGATCTCAGGGAAAAGGGGGACTGAGCTCCATCAGGCTGCCACCTTTATTGGATTCAGTTCAAGTAGATGGGGAAAGTTCTGATTTGTCATTTGATCTGGAGAATGGGTCATAGAGTCCGCCGATATCTGGGTGGAGCTGGATCATAGCATGTTCGACTGTGGACAGCAGGGGGCGTCTTAGATCAATGTCAGGCTTGAGTTCCAATCCAAGTCAGGAGTGTTCATTCTTGTGCCAAGATGAGAAATCAGGTGTTTGGCATCTTCTGGTTTCCTCTGGGCCTCTATCCCTGGCCAAAACCTGCCTAGCTTTCTTCTATTCTGTCTCATTAGGATCCTTAGGATTCAAGGTCATTCTTGGCTACATAGTGAGTTTGAGGTCAGCCTTGGCTACATGAAATCCTACCTTTAAAAGACAAAAGAAGGAAGGGAGGGATAACAATGTATGGCTGGACCAATGACATTGAGGTGTAGCTTACCCAGTAGGCTTAACCTATGTGTATTTGTATTTAAAATAAGAAAGTTAGCTTGCAAGCCATTCTGAGCCTTCCTTTGTGTAATACTGGTAGAATACGTGGAGATCTTGAACTAGGTGAAATAACCCTCCTTGAAAATGGATTCCCTACCTGAACACATTGTGAAGGCTCTGCATTTTTGTTGCAGGAGTTAGGAGGATAGCTCGGGTCCTTCCTTCTTCCTCTCACTCACTTCTAAAAGATGGTGGTGAGTCATCACTCTGGCTTTGACGGTCTCATTTGCTCTGATATCTGGCAGCACTCAGTGGCATAAATTGAACAATTTCTTGGAGTCTTGGTTGCAATACAGGTCTGGAATCAGCTTTAAATACCTTTGTATGTGAATAGTCATAATCTAGCCAAGATGATCAGGATGGCCCAACATCTTGATTTTTGTGGTGAAGGACAGGAGGTCCACCTTATGGGCTCAGGGGGCTCATTGTTCATGAGAGCAGTCCAGTGCTCTGAGGAAGAATCTGGATAAGGTCTTGCATGAACATGATAGTGCTCCCAGATCACCGAAGTTGCCTGGGACGGTAATGGAAGAAACTCCTACACTACAAAGAATTGCTGTTGCCAGCTTTCAATTAAGGTAATGAATTAAGGCAACCTGTGTCATAAGGCAAAGTGATGCACCTCATTAAATGGGGACGTGTGGGTCCATGGATTACTTGGGAGGTCATCGTGCACTGACCCCCTTTTTATCTACGGAGCTGAGTGGACAGAGTCACAGCAGTGAGCTGACAGGCATAGCCACCCAGGAGACAGTTGCAGTGAATAGCTCATTTATTAGGTTGGGGAAGGTACTTTTATTTAGAAGGGAAAAGGAGAGGCAGGGGAATAAGCAGCAAGGGGATTGATGAGGACAGGGTGGTCTGTGGATGTCTCATGAAAGGATTGTTAGGGGCCAGCTGCATAGACAAGTTGGAAGGACTTTCTCGTTGCCTGGGCCTTGTTATTACCTTATAGCTGAATTGTGTGAGCTCCAGTAAACTCAGGCCTTGAAGTGCCTGGACTTATCAGGATTTGCTGGGGCCTGCCAGGTGGCTGGAGGTTGGGGAGGGAAGGAGACAGCCGAACTCCTGTTGGTCTCAGGATGAGATTGTCGGGTTTTAGGCCAGTCTCAACTTTCTTTTAGCCCTATGTCCTCCATGTCTCTCAGCAGGGTCCCACAGCTCCCCATTTTTGTTATTATAATGGAGCAGTGGTATCATAATCCTCTGTTGTTTTAGGCAAGGTTTGATATTGTACTAAGACTTGGTTGGTTGTGACCCAAGCAATATTAGTTATTTGTCGTTTGAGAAACTGGATGATGCAGGGGGCTATGAATAGCAGGGTCCCTGCAGCAAGGAGGGGACTGAGGAGTGGGAGGAGCCAGGAGATGAAGGGTTGGAGAGCCAAGGGGTGGGGGTATTGGGAGCATAGTGGTCAATTTGCTCCTTGTGGAGCTTTTTTAGGAGTTTTTGTTTACATTTTGTTTAACAGTATAAGACTTATTGACATAAAAACATTTTTTTCCTAGTATAAGACATGTCCTACATGTTTAGCAGTGATGAGATCTAGTGTCCTCTGGTTTTGGAGCACTATTTCAGCAAGAGAAATCAACTGTCTCTGAAGGAACTCAAGGCTGCTAGTGGTTGATATCATGGTCTGATCGAGTTTATCTCGCAAGTCTCCTGTGAGGTGGTGGGTCTGGGTGAGGGTGGCTCCTGGGATCCCCAAGGCTCCTACAGAGAGAGTTACATCAAGGCACATCAGTAGGGGATGACAATTTTCCTCTGTTGGCGAAGGCTGAGGCAGAAGGCTGCTTTATCTTCTTTATAGAGATAGACCAGTGGAACAATTATAGCTGGGGAGCAATAAGTGGGGGAGGAAGAATTTACACACGGGCTGGTATGTCCTCCACACCACAGCAAAGCAGGAGCCCTGATGCAGGTGGTTGCTGTAAGAGAAACATTGGAGAGGCTTCTGGCATTAGTGGTCCTAGAATTAAACAGACAAAGGGGATGTCCATCCTTTGGCTAAAGAGCAGGATATCAAAGAGCCTGGGTGGAGAATAGTTTGTTATGGAGACAGGGTGTTTAAGAGTGATATTAGCCGGGCGTGGTGACGCACGCCTTTAATCCCAGCACTCGGGAGGCAGAGGTAGGAGGTTCGCTGTGAGTTCTAGGCCAGCCTGAGAGTACAGAGTGAATTCCAAGTCAGCCTGGGCTAGAGGGAGACCCTACCTCGAAAAAAAAAAAAAAAGATGGTAAATGAAGAGTATTATTATTTCCAAGTCTTGCTGGGCATGGTGGTGCATGCTGGTAATCCCAGCCCTCGGGAGGCTGAGGCGGGTGACTGCCTGGAGAGCTGGGATACACAGTGAGTAATCAGGCTAGCCAGGCTGACTCAGAATAATAACTTCCATAGCAAGCAAGTGCTTTTAACCGCTGAGCCAGTCGTCCCCTCATCTATTTTTTGAAAGATCAAGGTCAGCCTTGCCTATGTGAGACTGTGTCTCCAAAAACAAAAGAAAGGGCTGGAGAGATGGCTCAGCGGTTAAGGCACTTGCCTCTAGTGCCTAAGGCCCCGGGTTCAATTCCCCAGGTCCCACATAAGCCAGACCCACAAGGTGGTGGCCCTGGTGCTCACTCGCTCTCGTGCTCTCTCTCTCTCTCTCTCTCTCTCTCTCTCTCTCTCTCTCTCTGTATCTCTCTACTTAAAAAAAATGAATAAATAAAAATATTTAAAAAAAAACAAAAGAAAGGATAAAATGAAAGAAGGGAAGCGGAAAAAGGAAGGAAGGAAAGAAAGAAGAAAAAATTCACTATACGTGAATTGAAAGAGTGCTTTAAATGGTCATTACTCTTCCTTCCTTGTCCCTCCCTTTAAATTTTTTTTCTTGTTTTAAAAAACTCCACACATATAAATACATGATCATACTTCCTTCCCCCAGCCTCTCTATTTACCTCCCGAATCCTCATCCACTGAATCCCTTCTTCTTTTCAGCTGGTCTCTCTTCTATTTTGTGTTGTTGTTATTGTTGTTGGTTGGTTTTTCAAGGTTCTATTTTGATATCATCATTTTTCCCTGCCATTATGTAGGTCTTCTGTATGGAACATCAGCCACTGTGAGGTCATGAATACCTCGGCCATATTGTGTCTGGAAGACAGCATTGTAAATTGTCCTCCCCTTCCTTGGGCTCTTACATTCTTTCTGCCACCTCTTCCACAATGGTTCCTGAGCCTTGGAGGGTGTAATAGAGATGTCTCTCTTAGTGCTGAACACTCCACTGTCACTTCTTCTCAGTACTTTGGTGAATTTTCCTTTCTTTCTGGAGATAGGGTCTCACTATGTAGCTCAGGCTGGCCCTCAAACTATGTTAATCCTCCCACCTGTGCCTTCCAAGCGCTGGGGTTACAGGCCTGCACCACTGTGCCACCCTTCCCGGATGTTTCTTCAGGGAAGTCCTCTGAGGAGCCTGTCCTTTGCATTAGAGGAGGATTTTTGCGCCAGAGAGTGATTTTTCAGATGTGCAAGATGTTAAGTCACAACTCTGAAAACTGTTCTCTGGAAACAGTGTACGCTAATTAAATTTGAAAAAGAAAAGACAGATCAGGGAGGTAACAATAATAACTGCACATTTAGGGAGTAGGTGAACTTCTGGAAAAGTCATAAAACAGGATGGGGATTTTAACCCTCCAACATGAAGAAAGCTTGGCTAAGTGGAAATTAAAATGTTCACTTGCTCATTCATCCATTTAAAGTTCTTTTCTTTCACATTTGTGCGTGTGTGTGTGTGTGTGTGTGTGTGTGTGTGTGTGTGTGCCTGTCTGTGTGCATATGTGCATGTTTTCAGGCCAGAGGCTACTTTGGCTACAGCTGTCCACCTCTTTTTTTGTTTTTGTTTTGTTTTGTTTTGTTTTGAGGTAGGGTCTCACTCTAGCCCATGCTGACCTGGAATTCACTATGTAGTCTCAGGGTGGCCTTGAACTCATGGTGATTCTCCTACCTCTGCCTCCCAAGTGCTGGGATTAAAGGCATAGACCACCACACCTATCTTACATTAAAAAATATATATTAAACACATTTATCAACTTTAAAAATATTTAATTTATTTAAGAGAGTGAGAGCGAGAGACACAGAGAGAGAATGGGCACACCAGGGCCTCCAGCCACTGCAAACAAATTGCCGATGCATGTGCCACCTTGTGCATCTGGCTTTATGTGGGTATTTGGGACTCAAACTCAGGTCCTTCTGCTTTACAGGCAAATACCTTAACCACTAAGCAATCTCTCCAGTTCTTTTTTTATTTTTATTTAAAAAAAAACTGGAGCTCAAACTCGGGTCATCAGGCTTGCATGGCAAGTATGTTGCGAACTTGCCATGGAAGCCATGTTGATTTTGTTTGTGTTTTAAGTTTTCATGTTGAAGATTGAACCCAGGGCCTCTCATCTGCTACACATGCATTGAGCTACATCCCTAGCCCAAAGGGGTTTTGTTTGTTTGTTTTGGTGTCGCTGGAGATTGAACCTAAGGCATTATGCATGCTAGGCAAGGGCCCTACCACTGAACTACACCCCAGTCCTTTTTGTACTTTTTAAAAAAGATTTTTATTTGTTGATTTGAGAGAGAGAGAGAGAGACAGAGAGAGACAGAGAGAGACAGAGAGAGAGAGAGAGAGAGAAGGCCTGCCAGGGCCTCTTGCCACTGCAAACAAGCTCCAGCTGCACCTGGTACTTTGTGTATCTGGCTTACATGGATACTGGGGAGTTGGACCTGGGCAACAGGCTTTATAAGCAAGAGCCTTTAGCCACTGAGCTGCCTCTCCAAACCTCTCTTTATACATTTTTGAGATGGGGTCTTCCTAAATTGACTAGTTTAACTTTCAATCCTCCTACCTCAGCCTTCCAAGCAGCTAGATCTGCTTGGAAGAGATCTGAGGCACCACAATAGAGAAAACAGACACACCTAGTCCCTCTGCTCAGGAAACTTGCTTTTTGGTGAGGGACAACCCACAGAGGCAAGAAAACTCATTAAGATGGTGGTGAATGGGACCCACTGTCTTAGGCTGTCACTCTGTTCCTTACAAGCTTCTGTCTTCACAGTCTACTGTGGTAGTTTGAATACTGTCCCCCCAATAGAATTTATTATAATTGTATTTATTAAATTGTTAATTGTCTCCAGGCTTCTAGCTGGAGGAAGTGTCACTTTGGCCTAGCCTCCTGGGGACTGGCCCTTTCTAATTTGGATGCAAATTACTAGGGATAGATATGCAAAAGAAAAGCCAGAACCCAGTCGGGCAGTTCTGCATTTTTGTGAATTACAGTATGCTTGCTTGCTTTTGGAGGTGCTGTGTCTGTCTCTGCTTGGATCTGTGAAAGGGAGCCAGCCTTTTTCCTTAACTTCCCCTGGATCTGTTAGTTCAATAATAAATACTTTCCTCCCCAAAATTGTGCCTGGTTTGGAGATTCATCCCAGCGAAGTGTGGCTGACTACGACATCTATCAAAACCCTTTTGGGCATCAATTACTACTGATGTTTGGGATGGGAAATCCGCAGGTCAGTTTTGCTTTGGAGGAACTAGGGTTCCATATCATAAGCAGCCATAGGAGCCAAGTGATAAGGAGCTGTCCCCTCCCACCAGTGGTCAGCAATAAACAGGCCTGTCCACCCTGGGCATGACCTCAGCCTGTCTGAGACTTGACTGTGAACCATCCAGCTTTATAGCTCCTGGATTATGACCCTCAGAAACTAGATGCCATAAGAAATATCCATCATCATGACTCAAAAGGCACCATAGTGCTGAGAAGAAGTGACAGTGGAGTGTTCAGCACTGGGACATCTCTATCATACTTTCCAAGGCTCAGGGTCCACTGCAGAAGAGGCGGTAGAAAGATTGTAAAAGCCAAAGGAAGGGTAGGACTGCTTACAATGCAATCCTGCAGACACAAAATGGCCTTGATATTTATGACTTTGCAGTGCCCGACACTACCTACACAAGACCTTCATAATAGAAGGAAAAGATGATGACATCGAAACAAAAGAGACTAAATGAGAGGGGGGGAAGATAGGATGGAGGGTGGATTTGAGAGGGGAAGAGGATGGTGGGAGGGAATTATCATAGTTTATTTTCTATAATTATGAAAGCTGTCAATAAAAAGGTTTTTTTTAAACCCTCAAAAAAAAAAAAAAAAAAGAAATATCCATTGTCTTCCTCTACCAAGTTCTGGGGTGATTTGTTCTGTAGACATAGAATGACTCCCTTGTTCCATTGTTCTTATGCAATTGTCTTGGCGAATCCACAAAAACTGGGCAGACTTAACATCCCCATGTGAGCTCAGCACCAGGCCGAGAACAGAACAGGGCTGTGGGGTTCATATTCACTGGAGTCATCTGGACCCTCAGCGCTGTCCTGGCTCATTTTCCTTAGTGAGCCAACATCCTCCAGTTTGCCAACCTCAGCCCCTTCACCTGCTTGCTCTTAGCAGATGGCCCCCCTTCTAGTGGGAGGGACAGTAGAAGCCATCTGCCGGGGTACCTCCCATCTCTCAGTTCTCCACACCTGCTCCTTTGACCACGTTTCTTCTGTGTCAGAGACAGAGCTACTCTAAATTTCAGGCTAGTTTCTCACTCAACATCTTTTCTTGTGTGCTGACTCAGCCTGCCATGCCATAACCAAACTCTATGTAGGTGGTGGTCACTGCTGATGTTTAGAATGATTGGAATAGTGGGGAAGTGACAAAAACTTTTCACTCCAGGGTATTTCAAAAGAACAGCATGGTGAGCCCTCAGTACCAAGGCCCAGAGGCTCAGCTTCCACCTCCGTGAGCCTGGTTACTGTTTCAGGTATGCCCCACTCCAACTCTGAAATTTCTTTCTTGGCTTTTTCTCTTCAGGTACTGTTGGTATTGCTAAATGGTATTGCTAAATGGGACACAAAGGGTTAAGGGTGTTTGAGAACTGGTTGGAAACCCCTGCAAACCAGGTAGGTGTTTCCCCATCTCCACCCTTGGAAAACCTCCTCCCAAAGCAAGCCACATGAACCCAGGTTCGCACCCCAGCTGTGCCTGGAAGGTGGCAGTTCCTCTACCCTCACTATATGATACGTGCCCAAGCTCATGTCTACATGCAAAGCAGGTATTCACAGGTCGCTGTTTACCACTAATCCCCATTGCCCATTTTCATCCCCTCCCTCCTCCTCTACTTCTATTTAACCAACGATGCTTCTACAATAAAGGGGATTATTTTCCATGCCTTTCCCCCGGGTCTCTCTCTGCCCGTTATTCTCTCTGAAGAGATGAGCTGAACACACAGGAAGCCATGCTTCTAAGAGCTGTAACATTTCTGTGGGTTTTCAGACCCATGGACATGGCTCCACAGCTGCCCGGGTCCCCAGCAGCTATCCAAGTTGCCGCCGCTGCCGGAGCCGCTGCCATTGGCAGCATGCCTGCTCCCTCCCTCCCTGCAGTCCCCTCCATGCCCGCTGCGACAGCCACTTCCAGAGCTATAACATGGAGCGGGCCTATGCCCTGGTGCCAGCTGGCCAGGCAAGCTCCCACCCCGCAGCAGCCAGCGGGACCCGAAGAAGCAGCACACCTGGCCCAGCCCCACCTCCCCAGGTGTGCTCGTCATGCACCAGCCCTGCCTGCGTGGCCCACAAAAGCCCCAGGCAGACTTCAGGACCAGCGCCATTTCTTCTTTTATTAAAAACGACAAGGTACCCTCCATGTTCTTTGGGACTTTGCCTGGGGCCCTGTTTACTGGAACAAAGCACCCGACCAAAAGCAGTTGATGGGAGGAAAGTTTTTAATTTTGGTTTACAGTTGTGAGGAGAAGCTCCATGATGGCAGGGGAAAGCATGGCATGAGCAGAGGCTGGGCATCACCTCTTCCACAGAAGGTGGCAAACAGCAGCAGGAGAGTGAGCTGATGTCTGGCAAGGGGGATGTTGTAGTCAACATTCTCATTGCTGCAGAAAAGAGCCCAACCAAAAACAGTTTGGAAGGAATGGGTTTATTTTGGCTTATGGATTTGAGGGGAGACTCCATGATGGCAGGGAAAACGATGGCATGAGCAGAGGGTGGACATCACCTCCGCCACAGCACTGCAAACAATGGCAGGAAGATGTGCCAAACACTGGCAAGGGGAAGCTAGTTTATAACCTCCATAAGCCTGCCCACAACAACACAGCTCCAGTGAAGTTGTAAAACCCAAACTGCCATCATCTGGGGATCCATCATTCAGAACACATTTGTTTGTGGGGGACACCTGGATCAACCATGACAGGGGAGCTGGATGTAACACCCCTAAACTCAGCTCCAACAATACACCTCCTCCAGCAAGCCTCCACCTCCCAAATGGCCATTAGCTGGGGACCAAGCATTCAAAGCACATGAGTTTATGAGGGACATCTGATTGAAACCACCACAGGCCCTGAGCCCACTTCATACCAGTCCTTCCCACTGCTGCAACCACCTTCCACAGACCGATAGCTTCCTGAAGAAGCTTGTGGCCTCAGCCCTTTCTCTGGTTCTGCAATTAGGTTCCATTCCTGACACTCACCTGACCCTCTCAGACACTTCAGTTGACATAAAGCTAAAATAAACCTGTCATCTTCGCACTAACCCTCTTGTTGCAGTCAGCGTCTCGTTGCTGCACAGAAAACCTGGCCAAAAGGAGCTTGTTGAAGGAATGGGTTTATTTCAGCTTATGGACTCGAGGGAAAGCTCCACGATGGCAGGGAAAACCATGGCATAAGCAGAGGCTGTATGTCACCTCCAACATCAGATAGACAACAATAGCAGGAGAGTGTGCCAAACACTGGCAAGTTGGCTATAACACCTATAAGCCTGCCCCCAACAACACACTGCTTCCGAGAGGCTCCAATTTCCAAATTGCCACCAGCTGGAGACCTATATTTCAGGAACACATAAGTTTATGGGGACACCTGAATCAAACCACTACACCTCTCCTCTATGAAATCAGATATGGTGGTGAATGCTTGTGATCCCAGCACTTAGGAGGCTGAGACAGGAGGATTGCTTCAAGCTTAAGGCTAGCCTGGGCTACATAGTGAGTTTTAGGCCAACCTAGGATATTGAATGAGACTCTGTCTTAGAAAAGCAAACCAAACAGAAACAAATCAACGAAACTCCCTTTACTGTATTCATTCTTTTTTAAAAATCATTTTATTTGAGAGAGAGAGAGAGGAAGAGAGAATGGGTGCATCAGGGCCTCCAGCCACTGCAAACAAACTCCTGATCCATGCACCACTTTGTGTATTTGGCATTATGTGGGTACTGGGGAATTGAACCTAGACCATCAGGCTTTATAAGCAAGTGCTTATAAAAGTGACTTTGAGCCGGGCATGGTGGCACACGCCTTTAATCCCAGCACTCGGGAGGCAGAGGTTGGAGGATCATAGTGAGTTTGAGGCCAGCCTGAGACTACAGAGTGAATTCCAGGTCCGCCTGGGCTAGAGTGAGACCCTACCTCGAAAACCAAAACAAAAAAACCCAAAACCAAAACAAAAAAACAAGGTGTGCACCAGTCACTAGTAAGATATATATTTTTAAATATTTTATTTAATTGAGAAAGAGAGAAAGAGAGAGAGAGAGAGAGAGAGAGAGAGAGAGAGAGAGAGAGAGAGAGAGAGAGGGAGGGAGGGAGGGGGAATGGGCAAGTTAGGGCCTCCAACCACTGCAAATGAACTCCAGACACATGCACCCTCTTGTGTATTTGGCTTTATATGGGCCCTGGGGAATGGAACTTGGGTCCTGCATTGCAGGCAAATGCCTTAACCACTAAGCCATCTCTTCAGCCCAAGATATTTTTTAAAATAGGTTTGTTTTTTTTTTTTTAAATTCATTTACAAGTAGAGAGAGAATGGGCACCGCAGGTCCTCCAGCCATTGCAACAAACTCCAGATGCATGCGCCACTGTGCATCTAGTTTTACGTGGGCACTGGGGAATTGAACCTGGGTTGTTAGGCCTTGCAGGCAAGTACCTTAACCGCTGAACCATCTCTCCAGCCCTAAGATATTTTTGATAAGATCCCAGGGATCTTTGCCATATCCTCCTCTGACACAAAAGATGTTCCTTCGCGATAGATGACGGCCTATGACGGAAAGGCACAACCTGAATCTGGAGGCCCCGTGAGAACTCCAGTTGACGAAGCACACATGGGCCAAGAGCTACCCATTCCATGTCCTTCCTCATCAACTCACAGGAGTCGTATGAGGTCATTGCCCTCGTCACCTGTTGGGCCAGAGAGCAAGGAACGTGTCTGTGATGGTTTGATCCAGGTGTCCCCCGCAAACGAATGTGTTCTGAATGCTTGATCCCCAGTTGATGGCAGTTTGGGTCTGGAACCTTGTTGGAGGTGTGTTTGGGGCTGATGGGGTTATAAGCCAGCTTCCCCTTGCCAGTGTTTGCAGTGCTGTGGCGGAGGTGATGTCTACCTTCTGCTCACACCATCATTTTTCCTGCCATCATGGAGCTTACCTGGAGTCTGTAAGCCGAAATAAATCCATTCCTCCCATCAGCCACTTAAGATGGTTGACTACAGCAGTGTCTGAGCCCCAGCTCAGTTCTGTGGAGCTCCAGAGAGGCCTGATGCATGCCCACTGTGAGGGCTTGGCAGGAGGAGGTCTCCTGGGTGTGAGGCTGGCAGGGGTGACCTGAGGCGGAGAAGCTGGGGAAACACCTCCATGCCTGATCTTAGCCAGAAGGTTCAGGCCCAGAGCATTATGTGTTCTGAAGCCCCTGGGAACATCCGAGTTAGGCTGGATTTTGGCTCTGGAGGCAATGTACAGGGCCTCTAAGGCTTAGTGGGCAGCTATGGTGGTCTTAGCTGAAACCCTCCAAACATGGCTCTGCTGTGTTCCCCTCTTCTCTTTCCTTCCTTCTCAGTCAGTATCCCAACTCTCCTTCAAAGACCATCATTACAGCAGGAAGGACACGGGATTTCAGTGATTGTTAATATCTAACGCATGGCATTTCAAGACTCACTGGAGGGAGCTGGGCGTGGTGGCGCACGCCTTTAATCCCAGCACTCGGGAGGCAGAGGTAGGAGGATCGCTGTGAGTTTGAGGCCAGCCTGAGACTACAGAGTGGATTCCAGGTCAGCCTGGGCTAGAGCGAGACCCTACCTCGAAAAACAAAACAAAACAAAACAAAACCTCACCCGAGGGAGTAATGTTAATGTAGCACTTTGGACTAGCAAAATGAAATTATAATAAAGGCTGTATACAGGTCAAGATTTATGCTGTAGACCTGTGGAAAATTCCTCAACTCACGTGCTATCATTGTACCTGGAATGGCCCCCAGGCCTGTATGTTAGAGGCCTGGTCCTCGCCCATTAGAAGCACATCAATTTGTTTCTCTCTCTCTCTCTCTCTCTCTCTCTCTCTCTCTCTCTCTCTCTCTCTCTCTCTCTCTCTCTCTCTCTCTCTCTCTCTCTCTCCTCTCCCTCCCTCTCTCCCTCCCTCCCTCCCTCCCGGCTGCCGGGTGTAAGTGGCTTTGTCCCACCAGGTTCTGCCTCATCGCCACTGGATTAAAACCAGCACCTCCAGAACTGTAAGGCAAAATAAACCTTTCCTCTTTTTAAGTCGATGATCTCGGGTATTTTCACAGGTACAGCATTCAAAGGCATTCTTTTTGCTCAGGCTGTGAACAATTTGCAGTTTTTATTTGCTTAGCAATTCAAAACACCTGAACCCACAATTTATTTTTAATTTATTGACAACCTCCATACATGTACACAATATACCCTGATCATAATCCCCACTTCCCTTCGTTGTCTCCCCTCCACTGAACTCCCTCTTCTTTCCAAATAGACCCTCTTCTACTTTTCTTTGTTTTGTTTTGATTTTTGTTTTTTGAGGTGGGGTCTTGTTCTAGCCCAGGCTGACCTGGAATTTGGCCTGGAACTCACGGCAATCCTCCTACCTCTGCCTCCCCAGTGCTGGGATTAAAGGTGTGCGCCACCACACCCAGCCCTATTATACTTAAAAAATATATATTTTTACTTATTTATAAGCAGAGATAGGGAGAAGACAGACAGACAGAGAGAATGGGCAAGGCAGAGCCTCCAGCCACTGCAAACAAACTCCAGATGCACATATCACTTTGTACATCTGGCTTTACATGGGCACTGGGGAAACGAACCGGGTCATTAGGGAAGTGTTTTAACCACTGAGCCATCCATTCAGTTCCCTCTTCTACTTTTAAAAAATATTTATTTGCAAGTCGAGAGAGATAGAAAAGAGAAAGAGAATGGGTATACCACAGCCTCCAGCTGCTGCAAACAGACTCCAGATGAATGAGCCACTTTGTGCATCTGGCTTTACATGGGTACTGGAGACTTGAACTCAGGTCATTAGGCTCTGCAGGCAAGCACCTTAACTGCTGGGCCACATGTCGATGGGCCCAGTATTAAGCAGGTCTTGACAGGCAACAGCAGCCACTGTGAGGTCATAAACATAAACCATTACTTTGTGTTTGAAAAACCACAGTCCAAAGCACTCCTCCTCTTCCTTTGCTCCTGCATTCTTCCCATCACCTCTTCCACAATGGTCCTTGAGCCTTGGAGGGTGTGACAGAGATGTCTCAGTGTGAACACCACTGTCACTTCCTCCTAGCCCTGACAAGTTTTGAGCTCTCCCCATTAGTCCCTGCCATCTGAAAGGAGAACCTTTTCTGGCCCATATGTTAACGTTGCTCTTACTTTGGCTGGAAATGTACCAGAGGGCAATGGGCATAGTACATCCATTGAGCCAAACCACAGTAGTGGTCCCCTTCCTCCTTGCCCAGGGGCTCGTCATCCCCCCAGCCACGGGCTTTGGACTAGGTTTTCACTACCAAGCTGGGTCCATCTTTTATTAACAGAAAGAACTGGTAACACCTGTTCTTCCTCTTTGAGAAAAGGTAACCGAGAAGAAAGCCTCCTCTTTCTTTCAGACAACGACAAAGGCCTCTGAGGCTTAACACAAGCTTGTCGTAATACAACCCTGGGAACAGCTGCTCACTCCACACCGTCTGTACAGAAAGAAGGTCATCCACTAACACAGCTAACCTCACTCAGGCTCCAAACTTGGACCCTTCCAGAACATCTGGCTCCAACTGGCCCTCAGTGGCTGGTTGAGAGGAACATCTGAACAGCTCTCCGGTGCTTCCCCCTCTGCCAGATTACCAGATTACCAGATTTTTTTTTTTTTCTTTTTCTGAGGTAGAGTCTCCCTCTAGCCCAGGCTGCCCTGGAATTCACTGTGTAGTCTCAGGCTGGCCTCAAATTCATGGCGATCCTCCTACCTCTGCCTCCCGAGTGCTGGGATTAAAGGTATATGCCACTATGCCTGCTTTCTGCCAGATTATTAAACATTTCTCCTTCTAGTCTCCACTTGTTAATCCTGAGTTTAGGATTACAAGGTTTTGTTACGAAAGTTTATTAAATAAATGAAGACATATTTACTTCATGGGTTTTTTTGTTTGTTTTGGTTTTGGTTTATTTGAGGCAGGGTCTCGCTTTAGCCCAGGCTGACCTGGAACTCAGTCTGGAGTCCCAGGTTGCCCTTGAACTCATGGTGTTTCTCCTACCTCTGCCTCCCAAGTGCTGGGATTAAAGGCATGTGCCACCACACCCGGTTTACTTCATGTGTTAAAAATTCTTTATTTGCTTGTGTGTGTGAGCGTGTGCATTTGCATGGGCCACGTTTTGTATCTGGGCTTTATGTGAATACTGGGGAATTAAACTCCGGTCAGCGGCTTTGCAAACAGTGACTTTCACCTCTGAGCAATCTTCCCAGGCCCATGCTTCATGCTTTCTAACATTGAACTACCACGGCCCACATGCTAAGCACACGAACCAGAGCTACACCACAGCTTCAAACCTTCGAGGAGGAGAAGACGCACAGAATTTCCAGTCCTCATACGTGTTTCCAATAAGATCAGCCAGCGCTGGCACTCAGTAGATTAAAATAGAAGGAAGGCCAAGGAATAATCTTGCCGTGTAAACACTGAAAACAATCCTCTTTGATCAGTGTGAGCACACTCAGCGGGCAACAAATTGCACACCCTAGTGGCCAACTTTCTCCTTCTATCAGTAGTCGAAAAGGGCAAAAGCAGCTACAAAATCGAACTATTTGTGTTGCTAAGAGATGATGTCACATTTTTTTTGTTTTGTTTTATTTTTTTTGTCTTTTCGAGGCAGGATCTCACTCTGGTCCAGGCTGACCTGGAACTCACCCTGTAGTCCTAGGCTGGCCTCGAACTCAAGGTGTATGCGTCTGGAGTTGGTTTGCAGTGGTTAGAGGCCCTGGTACCCCTATTCTCTCTCTTTGCCTCTCATAAATAAATAAATAAATAATTTTTTATTACATTTATTGTTAATAATTGGAAACCCTGTATGAACAAGTCTTGTGTTGATATCCCATTTCCCTCCTCCCTGCCCCCCATCCACCGAGGGCCCTCCTCAGTGCGATTGCAGGAATGCTCCACGGGATGAAGGGTTATGAATTGTATAAGCAGTAACCACTGTTTCTTCTTGTTTTTGTTGAGAGGGGCTGTTGCAGTCAGCTTTCTTGTTGCTGCGCAGAAGAACCCAAACAAAAGCGGCTTGTGGAGGAATGGGTTTATTTGGCTTACGGACTCAAGGGGAGACTCCATCCTGGCAAGGAAAACGATGGCATGAGCAGAGGGCTGGACATCACCCCTGCCATAGCACTGCAAACAGCGGCAGGAAGGTGTGCCAAACACTGGCAAGGGGAAGCTGGCTTATAACCCCATAAGCCCGCCCCTGACAACACAGCTCCATCGAGGTTGCAAAACCCAAACTGCCATCAGCTGAGGATCGATCTATCAGAACACATTCAA
>PVHP010028051.1:0-23422 GCA_004024765.1 Zapus hudsonius
TCAGTAAAATACTGATTGTGAGCCTATAGAAAAAAATTACATTTTAATTCATACATGTTGCATGTGCATCCCCTGGTAAATGGGACAGGCTGGAGCAACATGAGCACACACTGCCTTTAAGTGACAGGTTAGTAGGTCCTCTCTGAAAGATTGACACACTATTTGTCAGGGAGGCCTGTCCAAATAATTTTAAAACTCCACAGATGACTTTTTAAAAAGATGACAAAATTTATATCTTTCATAAGGTCAATCTAGCACACAGAGATGTGTGATATGATTTTGTAAGAATACCATACACAATGGTATTAATAAATGCTACCACTGACAAATATATCTGGCATCAATGTTTAAGACTACTTGACAAGTAAAGAGATATAGAAAAGAAGTTGTCACACCAAAAAATACCCTGAAAAGCTTTATAAAACCTGGGGAAAACTAATCTTTAGATTCAAAGATCATTAAATTTCATATATTCACCATTTTTCACAAATCATCCAGGGTGTCTGAAAGTGACTCGGGCTTCAATTTCAGGTCATACCTCCTTCTTTAATTGTAGGCTTGTGAAGTAACAGCGTCGGTGGTCACAATCTTTGCACCAACCCTGCTCATATCTCTCATTCTACTCTTCTCTGAGCCCAAAGGAACCTTCTCCCAGAGGAATCCAGATCCTTGAGCAACTCATTAAAGACAAAATAATTACTCAGGACCTCGCTAGAACCCATAAAATTGTGCATGTTATCAAAGTGTACACATATATTCTTGTTGGAATTACGATTGAAATATTGTTGAGTGTCATAATTACTTTCTGAAGAAATGATGACAAAATTCAATCTTTCAGTTCAGGAAAAAGCCATCCTATCCATTTCTTAACCTTTACCTGGTTTATTTAATAATTATTTTGTATGTTTGAAAATATACATGTTATCCATACAATAAAATGAGCTTACCTATGCTTTTTAAAAATTAATATCTTTATTATGAATAAGTATATATATTATTTGAGCAATTCTTGTGAAGGTGCCCCAAATTCCCTCCTCTCTCTCCACTACCTACTGGGGTCCCTCCTCAGTGTGCATACTGGATCTGTCCATAGGGTAGGAAGTTATGAACTGCACCAGAGGTAGCCAGGTTTTTTTCTTCTCCCTTTGTGTATTGTTGCTGAGGGGTGGGCAATGACTCTTGATATTCTCCCCCACCATGGCTCTTACATTTTTTCTACCCCCTCTTCCACTCAGTTCCCTGAGCCATGGTGTGTGAGTTTTAAGTCTGGTTTATTGTTGAGAATTTAATTGTCTCTGGGCTTCTGCTTTGGGTTGTGTTGGCTATCATTGGTGTCTGTCTCCATTGACCTTTCATGGTTTATCTGACTTTTTGTGGTGATTGGTCTCCTGTTTATCTTGTCACTTTCTCATATGTTTCATTTGGGTCCTGTGTGATAGGCTGGGGTTGGTTCATCTCCTGTCAGGTTGTCAGCCATCATCCCATGTCTTGGTGGAATTGGGTTGTCCTCTGCTCTCTCACTGTCTTCTGAAAAATACAAACAGAATCTCCATGGGAGAGTGAGATCAATATAGGTTAAATGAGACAAACATTGCTATTTTGGCTAGCTTCTAATGGGTGTAGCCTCTCTGTAGCTCTCTGGTAGTGGGGATTTCCCTTAGGAATCTAGGTTCTTGGTCCCCATAGGATTTTGCATTGTATCCCAGTTCCAGTTTAGGATTCTTTATCACTGAGCAGATCTCTTACACAATCAGTAAAGCACTGATTACCCTCTTCTGTTTAGTGCCACTATTGCACAGATGAGCACTTGTTGACTTGCTGGTCTCTTCCATATAACATGTTTTCAGCAGTCTCGTAACAACCAGCTGTATTGTATATCTGTGTCTCTTCTTTCTCCAAATATCATTGACCAATTTCCCCAGGAAGCTCATGTAACACCTTCCAGCATTACACATGTTACCATTTGGGATTTGGTTACCATTCTGGATCTAGTAGGATCTTTTGGTGCTGTTTGATGACACTCTGTGATTTCTTCAGCATAACGGTCTTACCTTGGGCCCGGGGCAGGTATTCAAGAGCTTTGACAGAGTATGTCTTGTTTTGGGGACCTCATGGGTCTCTTTGATCAAAAGCTCAGTGTGGAAGGAACCAATAACTGGGACAGGGAGATGCAGGCCTCACCAATTTTTCTTGGGTATAGGCTTTCTCCCATTCTATTCATGGCCCCTCTTACCGGGTGGTGCCCAAAGCTTCCTCATGAGCTTCCTTATGAAAATGAGGATTTTGTGATGTTAATTCATTATTAATTTAGTTTATTGTATGAGCCCACCTATCTTCCCATTCCTCCCCCCAATTATTTCCATCACCTTTTATAGTCTCTCAATTCACTGACAGATATTCTTAATGCTCAAGCTTAACCAAGTTAGGAACCACATATGAGGGAGAATATGAGGCACATGATTCTCTTTTCTTGTGTGAGTTCACTAAGAATAATCTGCTCCAAGTCCATCCACTTTTCTTTAAATTTCATTATGTCATTTTTCCTTTCAGCTTTGTAGAATTCCATAGTGTATATGTACCACATCTTTGATATACATTCATCCAGTAATGGGCATTTGGGTTGATCTCAATTCTTAGCTATTATGAATTGAGCTTCTATAAACGTGGTTGAGCAAATGTCTCTGCTTTGACAAGGAATCTTGTGGGCAGATGCCCAGTAGAGGGATAGCTGGGTCCTTTGTTCCATCCTATTCAGGTGTCTCCATACTGCTTTCCATAGTGGTTGTACAAGTTGGCAATCCCACCAGCAGTGAATGAGCTTTCCTTTTTCCGCACATCCTCGCCAGCATCTATTGACATTGGATTTTTTAATGAATGCCATATTGACTGGAGTGAGGTGGAATCACATTGTTGTTTTGATTTGCATTTCTCTGATGATAAGTGATGTTGAACATTTTCTTAAATGAGTTTTGTCCTTTTGTGTTTCCTCTTCTAAGAAGTCCCTGTTGAGTTCGCTGCCCCATTTTGTGAGAGGGCTATTTGATTTTTTATTATTTAAATTTTTGAATTCTTTGTAGGTTTTAGATATAAGGCCTCTATCCATGGAATAGTTGGCATAGATTGTCTCCCATTCTGATGATGGTCTATTGGCTTTGTGTATGGTGTGTTTGTCTGTACAGAAGCTTTTTATCCTGATGAGATCCCATAGTTTGAGTGATTATTGCTCTTCTTGGGCAATTGGAGGTTTGTTCAGAAAGTTTTTGCCTACTCCTATGTCGTGTAGAGTTCCTCCTATTTTTCTTTTAGGGTTTTCAGGGTTTCAGGTCTTATGTTGATGTCCCTGATCCATTTGGAGTTGATCTTTGTGCATTGTGAAAGGAGTGGGTCTATTTCCAATTTTTTACAGGTATTTATCCATTTTGTCCAGCACCATTTGTTGAAGATGCTATCCCTATGCCAGTTAACATTGTTGGCACCTTTGTCAAAGATCAAGTAACTATAGTTATTTGAACTGAGAGCAGGGTCTTGAATTCTGTTCCATTGATCTGTCTGCCTGTTTATGCCAGTACCATGCTGTTTTTGTTACTATGGCTTTGTAGTATATCTTTAGATCAGGCATGGATATACCTCCTGAGATAGTATTTTTACTAAGGATAACTTCGGCTATGCCAATCTTATTGAGTTTGTTGAGGGATGCTTTATGACCTAATATGTGGTCTATTTTTGAGAAGGTTCCATGGGCTGCTGAGAAGAATGTATATTCTGTGACCTTGAGATGAAATGTTTTAGATAAATCGGTCAGATCTATTTGGTCTATGGTGCTGTTAAGCTCCGTTATTTCTCTGCTGACCTTCTGTTTGGATGATCTGTCTAGAAATGATAGTGGTGTATTAAAGTCTCCTACTATGACAGAATTAGAGTCTATTTCTGCTCTGTTTTTGAGTAAATTTTGCTTCATGAACTGTGGTGCACCTGAATTTGGTGCATATATTTTTATAATAGTGAGTTCCTCTTTTTGAATCATTCCCTTGATGAATAAGAAGTGACCTTCATTGTCCTTTTTAATTGATTTTGGATTAAAGTCTATTTTGTCAGATATTACTGTGGCCACTCCTGCTTACTTTTTATTTCCATTTGCTTGGAAAATTTTTTTCCGTCCTGAGGAGATTTCTGTCTTTAGACTTGAGGTGAGTTTCTTGAAGGCAGCAGATGGAAGGGTCCATTTTTCTGATCCATCCTGCTAATCTGTGCCTTTTAATAGGGGAGTTAACATTTATATTCAGAGTTATAACTGTGAGGATTGCCTTAAGCCCTGCCATGTTGGAGGATTATGGAGGTTGATGCCTTCCATGTTATTATAGGCCCAATAATTATGATTACTGTACTTATTCTCTAATAAATTCCTGAGGTAGGTTACTTGTTTCTTCTGTGTGGGTTATCTCCCTTAGTTTTCTCTGTAACTTTGTCTTTGCATTCATATAATTGTATAGATGGCTTTTCTCATGGAACACTTTCAATTCTCCATCTATTATGAGTGACAGCTTTGCTGGGTACAGTAGTCTAGGTTGGAATCCATAGTTTTAAGGCCTAAAAGAGCATTTATTGTTCTATGCCCTTCTGGCCTTCATGGTTTCTGCTGAGAAGTCTGATGTAAGTCTGATGAGTTTGCCTTTTGAAGTGATGCATTGTCTCTCTCTTGCTGCCTTGAGAACTCTCTCCTTACTTTCTATGTAAAGCATTTTAACCAAGATATATCATGAGTTTGGTTCACATGACACTTATTTTAAAAGGCATCTCTTCATACTCTAGAAAAATGGTGCTCTGAATTATCTAATTATAATTTAGATAAAATGAAAAATTCAGTCCTGGTTGTGCTGACTCATTCCTATCATCTCAGCTTGGGCTACACAATATAAACATGTCTCCAAAAGTCAAAATATTAATTCTATTTTTCAAATGGAATAACAAAGGACCCCAAATGAACACAAAATTATTGATAAAGAAAAGCAAGCCAAAGCTAGCCCACTTCTAAATTTTGTACTATATGTCAAAGCTGTGGCAATTAAAGCACTATAGTACAGACATAAAAACAATTAGCTCAAATATAAAACACATTTAAGAATCAAGAAATGAATCTAATCATAAAGGGATACCTAATTTCCTACCATAGCACCAATATGTGACAATGAGGCAAAGAATAGATTCTTCAATATGTAGTAATGGGAGTACCTTGGGTAGTGGTTCACAACTATAGTAATAGCACTTGGAAGGGCAAAGCAGGAGGATGGTAAGTTCAAACCCAGGCCTGAGAACTTTCAGAGGTTAAGACACTTGTCTGAAGAGTCTAATGACTCAAGTTTGATTCCCCAGCACCCATGTAAAACCAGATACACAAAGTGGTGCATGCATCTGGAGTTTGTTTGAAGTGACTGGAGGCCTTGAAGCACCAATTCTCTCTGTGTCTCTCTCTTATCTCTGTCTCTCACTGCTTGCAAATTAATTAATTATTTAAACAACAAAAATACGAATGGATCAATACATTCTATATTTCTCCATAGAAGATATACACATGACCAAAACATAGGTGAAATTTCACAAGTTCATTACTAATCCTCTAGAGACATTAAGGCATTCAGAGAATGCATTCCAAAACAACAAATCAGTCATGAAATTGGTTTTAACTTTTGAAAATGGAAAATAAGTGTTGACGAAAATATAAATTGGAACTCAGAAATTGCTAGTGGGGATGTGAAATCATGAATTTATTTGAAAAATTATTAGGTAGTTCCACAAAAACTTCAATATAAAATTGCTATCATAGGACTAAGAAACTATACTTAAGTTACATTGATACAATAATTGAGGAATGCACAGAATTTTCATAAATGGCTATAGCTATACTATTTATTATTTTCCAAAATGGAGTCATTATTTGGTGATTGTATAAACAAAATATTGAATATACAAGGAAAATTACTCCTCAATTAAAATAATCGAAGTACTGATACATACTATTATATAGAAAGACCTAGATATCATGGTAATTAAAAGAGGGTATTACTATGGATTACCTGGTTCTATTCATATGAAATATCAAGAATAGGAAAATACAGAAAGGCATAAAGTAAATCAGGATTCCCTCTAGATGGATGAAGATATGCTGGAAAAAATGCAGAGTAGTTGTGAATGGGCCCAAATGTTCTTGTAAGAAAATTATTTGCATGATAATTACATGGCCAGATAAATATACAAAAAATATGATTAACTGTAGAAGTGATTGAATGAATAATATAATTCTCAGAGCCATGTTCTACCAGGTGTAACACCAGGTTTTTAAAAATATATTTTTCGTGATTTTAATATAAGCATCTAAAGAATGGTAAAATATTGACAACCAGAAAAGTAAGACAGTGACGTTTCTTGGAAAGACAAGAGTGGACAGAATAGAGAGGAGGTGCCACATAAAATCATCAAACACAGATAGTGTTCATTAGGAACATGTGCACTAACTGGTTTAGGTTTACTGTTAATCTATGATCTTGACAGAAAGCATGGGTCGTAATACTCATGTCTGTGAATCCCTCTTGTTGATCAAGCTTTTCCCTTCTTTGGCCTGAGAGAAGCTGAATATTTGGGCTTTCTCTGTTTTTGACCCTGATACCTGATTCTTCTGGCTGTTATTATTAAGTGGACCTTGGCTGTTTCATCCCCAACTTCTAATTCCAAGGTTCAATGTCCAAACACCTGTCCAGATTTCTCAACGGCTACACCGAGTTGTGCTCAGAATCTCAATATATGAGTATTGTGAGGTCATTCTTGCTCATTTTATTTGAAGCTGCTGTAGCCAGGCAACTTTAAGGTGTGTTTATAGTTACCATAGAAACCGCCTACAAACTGTGGCTGGGGCCTCAGGAAGGGCAGAACATCTGATGGGGCAGACAGAACAAGGTCTTTCTTCTAACAATGACACTGAAATAAGATCATAACCTGAATCTCCAGATTCCTTCGGTGCACATACTCTAACATGGAGGGAACTCTGTAGATGTTTCCCTGAGACACTCCAGAAGGCACAGAGTTGTGGAGTTTTCTGTTTTCAGCCAGTAGTGATGGTGATCAAGTCATTGTCTCTTAGTCTCAGGTATTTCTGAGTGAAGAATGTCATCTCTCCTGATTCTACATACTAGGCTGGATCAAAAGAGGTGGACACAGGGTAACACTGGCTTTATTCACTTGGAAGGTGATCCTACCACTCACCAATCTGAACCTGACATCCTTCTTCCAAGGGTGGTTGATGCCAGTCAACAAGGATCACAGAGAAAAGGAGAGCAAGCTGCAGTGTGTCTGAGATCCTAGAAAATGGTATTTGCATGTCCAAAAATAAATGTTAATATAATCTATAGGAAGGCAAATAAGGCAGAAGTTCCTAGGGATTCAGATTCCCTGGGAATGAAAGCTCACAATGGGTCACTAGGTGCAGAGGCCATCGGCTGAGGATTTCCAGGTGCAAGGAGCACATTTTGAAAGAAGGAATTATAAACCTGATGTGGTAGTGCATGCCTTTAATCCCAGCACTCGAGAGGCAGAGATAGGAGGATTTCCAAGAGCTCAAGGCCACCCTGAGATTAGATAGTGAATTCCAGGTCAGCCTGTGCTAGAGCAAGACCCTACCTCAAAAAAAAAGGAATTACAAAACCAACTACAGTTTTTTGTGGAAATTTTTATGGTCTAGGAAATGTTACATTATTCTAATTATGGCTTCTGATGACTTTTAGATATCTTACAAACTCTTTCCCTCAATACTCAAAAAGCAGGCTTTAGCCATAGAGGATTCCTGCCCACTCCATCAAAGGTAATAAGCATTCATTACTCAGTATCACTCCAACTCCACCATCCCCCCAGGTATAGTCAGGTGTGATCAGTGACTTCAACCAATCACTGTAGGCACTGGGAGAGCTGGTCCTACAGAGGTCCTGTATAATGAGCTTAGTAACTGCAGGACATGGACTCCTCTGGGATGTGCAGCCTCTTAGGCCCTGGGATGATTACGTGAGGATATAAAAAGGAATGACTGTGGGGCTTGTCACTGCCTGTGCATACAGTGAATAAATAAAGCAAAGATCTTTAATCAGGGTCCAAGAATCTCCTTACCTCCCATGAGCAGGTTGTTGGGAGAATTATATGATTCTGATGCTGTCCTTGTCACCTGAGGGTCTGGAATTTCCTCTTTATCTTCAGAACAATCTTTCAGGTATGATATCATTCTTCTTTACCATCTCTCTGCCTCACAACACTTTGCCATATTTTAGAAGTATATTGTTTCATAAGTAACATTTATAATCTTTTTAGTAATGGTAATGATAGTAATGATACAAGTACTAACTGTGCAATTATCAATTATTCTCTAAAGATCATGCCATTACAACTTAATAACACTTTGGTGCAGTTGAGTTTAATTCTTTAGTGTGTTTGCTTGTTGGTTTTCACGGGGGGTGGGGTGCTGGGGGACCCATATGTGTATAGAGTATTGTGGTGTAGTATTTGGGATGGGATTCGTGTGCACTTGTGTGAGCAGATACACATGCTATTTGCTCCACATGTAGAGACCAGAGAACGTCAGGTGTCCTCATGTTCATTTGCCTATTTCATTAAGTTGGACTCTCACTCAACTCGAGGCCACCTTTTTTGGTTAGTGTGCCTGAGCTTTTCTCTTAACCGTTACTCCACACAGTACAGAAGATACAGAGAGAGGTTTGGGCAAGTCCAGATACCTACGTAGGTGCTGGGGAACCAAACTTGGACCATCTTGTAACCTTTGTAACAAGTATTCTTATATGCGGAAACATCTCCCCAAACCTGATTTTGTATTTTATACTCAGAGACTCATTATGTATCCCATGTTTGCCTCAAACTTACTGTGAAACTCAGGCTGATCTCAAACTCATGGGAATCCTCCTTCCTCAGCCACCTGAGTGCTAGGATTATAGTCATATGCCAGAACACATTTTACAATTCTGTGGTTCTTAAGCCTCTTTTATTATGCCATCACCTTGGGGCACTAACAAAATCTGGACACGTCTCCAACTAAGACCATCATTAAATTTATCTGAGAGACCTCAGAATTCTGGCAATTAACTCTAACTAAATTCCACTGACTAAAACATCGACATCACCTCCCTGTTCATTATTCCTATGTGGAATCTGAGCTACAGTACTTCATAAGCTGCTTATACAGAAACCCAGGGAGTTACTTGAATAGGAAATGTTAGAAACAATTCTGTGGGGAACTCGTCTGTGCCATCCAAGTAAAGAACTCTTGATTGAACAGTTGAAGATGTGAAGCCATTGGCTTGTCAGTACAATCACCTGCTGTTTATGTCTTTCATTTATGATACCTGCACAAGCTTCCACACAAGACATGAGTCTTAGTCATTCAAAGGGGAAGAAGAATTTTGAGAAAATTGTGTGGCTCAGAAGGACTTATCTATCTGAATTTTCAAATTTAATCTAAAACAAAGTACATGAGGTTTTCTTGGGGTTAGATATAAAATTATAGAAGGCTAGAATTTAGAAAAATTCATCATGGCATCAATTTATAACATATTAAGAGAACATGAGCCACATGTTTGGTTGACAATTCATGTATGTAAGAGAAAAACGAGTGAGTTTTGTGTCAGAGCAAATAGATAAAATGTTCAGGAAAAGACTGAATAGTGGAACTTATGACAGAGAATTGAGAAAAGCAATTAACACCTGGAGTTTATTTCTTAAAATTCTGTAAGTAATGTGGCATTAAGAGTTGTGAAATGTATAACAAATAATGAACTTGAAGTGTGTTCACATAGATCTGGAATGTTAATGGATTATACCCTTTGCTTTTAGAGGTGCTGGAGTCAGAGAATGACAGGAAGGAACCACTCTGTCATCTCAGAGTTCCTGCTCCTGGGCCTGCCCATCCTGCCAGAGCACAAGCACCTTATCTATGTCCTCTTCCTGGCCATGTACCTCACCACTGTGCTGGGGAACCTCCTCATCATCGTCCTCATCTGTCTGGACTCCCATCTCCACACACCCATGTATTTCTTCCTCAGCAACTTGTCCTTCTCTGACCTCTGCTTTTCCTCTGTCACGATGCCCAAACTGCTGCAGAACATGCAGAGCCGAGTGCCATCCATCCCCTATGTAGGATGCCTGATGCAGATGTACTTCTTAATGCTTTTTGGAGACATGGGGAACTTCCTCCTTGTGGTCATGGCCTATGACCGCTATGTGGCCATCTGCTCGCCCCTGCACTACACCAGCATCATGAGCCCCCAGCTCTGTGTATGTCTTGTGGTGCTGTCCTGGGTGCTGACCACAGTCTATTCCCTGTTGCACACACTGCTTTTAGCCAGATTGTCTTTCTGTGAAGACAATATGATCCTCCAGTTTTTCTGTGATCTGCCTGCTTTGCTCAGGTTGGCCTGCTCTGACACTCAGGTTAATGAGTGGGTGATATTTATCATCGGAGGACTTGCTATTTTCATCCCATTCCTTCTCATCATTGTGTCCTATGCTCAAATTATGTCCTCCATTCTCAAAGTTCCATCAACTAGGGGTGCCCACAAGGTCTTCTCCACCTGTGGATCCCACCTGTCTGTGGTGTCACTGTTCTATGGGACAATTATTGGACACTACTTATGTCCATCAGCTAATAATTCTCCTCTCAAGGAGACCGTCATGGCTATGATGTACACGGTGGTGACCCCCATGCTGAACCCCTTCATCTACAGCCTGAAGAACAGAGACATGAAAGGAGCCCTGGAGAGAGTACTTTTAAAGAAAAGTCTTTTCTGCCTGTGATGTCAACCTTTGAGAGATTTTCTGATTCTAGCCGGCAAATTTATTGATATAAAATTTGACTATTCCTGTCTTTTTCCTCAATATAGAGTGTACTGTTAAAGTGGTATACTACATAATTACACAATATGTAAAAAGGGTAGTGTACCAAAAACTCAGTGTGTCTTCTTGTGTAGCTCAGGATCATATATGAGTCTCATAAAACTCTGTCAGTCACTTAATCTTGTCACTTGACTTGTTATAATTCTCTACATTGATTGTTTTCCATTTCTTAAAAAAAATAAAGGTTTTCAGTTTTGGGGTAATAACAAAACTGATCTATAAATGTAAACATATTTAGGATGTAGTTTGATTACCCAGCCATTTAGCAATACAGCAAGAGAGCAGTGCTGGGCAGTTGGGGGTCACATACAGAGGGAGCTGCTATACCCATACTTACACCTGATAAGGAAGCAGAGAGGGGTGCAAGCAGGTGGCTGGGTGTGATGAGCTGGTCACTGTGCCAAGACTCACACATGGCTGCATGTGAAGGGTGTGTGGAATGGGTGAGTGCACATGGATTCACAAAGAGCAGAGGTGGCAGGGTGGGCACTGAGTGGTGCATTGAGAGGGTGGGTGTGCTTAAGGCAGAGGCAGTGTGGGCAGGCATGCTGCACAGAGCAGGAGTGCCCATACTCCCACATGTCACCAGGAATGTGTAGGAGGCATGTGCATTGAGATAGTTTCCCCAGACTCACAGGCTGTCATGCCAGCAATATAATGTAAGCTCTGAAGATTCACTCAATGAGTAAGATGTAATACATAGTAGTTAACTTGATAGTCAAGATGAATAAAAATGACTCATACATAGATAACAGATTTACCATGCACATGCTAGATAAAATGAGTACTCAATTCACTAGGAAAGATGAAGGATACTAAAATATTTCCATGATACTTTACTGATTAGCATATGTGATGGTTAAGTTTTATTGTCAACTGGACCTATTTAGTAATCTACAGTAGTAATCTTAGGTGGTTCTCTGAGGCTGCCTACAGGAAGGATTAATCAAAGGAGAAGGTCTCTCCTCTATTGTGACCCCTTCCTTCAGATTGGGTGGTCTACTCAATAGGGGGCAGGATATAAGGAAGCTCAAGGGAAAGGAAATATTACACAATATGTCTTTCCCTTCCCCACCTTTTTGCTGCTGTGTGTGTTTGTGTGTTTGGTGTTGGTGATTCTCTCTCTCTCTCTCTTTTTCTCTCTCTGTCTGTCTCTTGTTTGGATCCATCAAAGAAGACCAGCCACTTTTGCCATTTTGCCATTTTGGAACTTCCCATGGATCTGTAACTTCAATAAATCCCTTCTTTCCAGAGGAGGTTCATGGAATTATTGGTTGCTGACATGTTTCTCTAAATATTGTTGGAGTGAACTTGAATAAAGGTAACAAACTATGGAAGCAAAAATCAAAGGTAAGACACTAGGCAAGGTCAGGTGAGGGATTTATGCCTTGGCTCCCCGCCAGCCCCATGTGCCCCACGACACCAACCACTGACCCCAGGTTCCAGGCAAAGTTAGCAAGCAACCCTTTGCTTCTGACCACGCTGTGCACCTGGGACTCTACCCATTAACTCCCTGACTCCAGGTGAGGCCAGGTTGGAGGTCTGCCACTTGGCCTACCACCAGCCCCCTTGGGTCCAGAGACCCCCACTCCAACCTGCTGACCCTAAGCAAGTCCAGATGAGATAGCTGCACCTTGGCTCTCTATCAGCCCATGTAACACACTACCCTGCCCCCAATGACCTCTGTTCCCAGGCCAGGTTAGCAAGCGCACTTTTGCTCCTGACAAAGCCTACTCCCTCATGACTTCACCCATTAATCCCCATGACCCCAAGTGAGGCCAGATTGGGCACCAGCACCTTGGCCTCCCACTGGCCCTTGTGACCAGAGACCCCTCTATCCATCACCCTGATCCTATGCAAGGCCAAGGGAGGGAACTGCATCATGGTTCCCTGCCAGCCCATGCAGCTGACAACCCTGCCCACCAACCCCAGGTCCCAGGCCAGGGAAAAAAGAATCCCTTTGTTTCTGACAAGCCTGCACACCCAGAGACACCACTCTCCAACACCCTGAGCCTAAGCAAGGCAAGGTGAGGGAGCTAGGTCTTGACTCCCCACCAGCCCATGTACCCCATAACCAAGCTCACCTACCCCTGATTCCAGGGCAGGTAAGTAAGCACCACTTTGCTCCTGACAAGCCTGCACACCCGGGACTCCACCAATTAAACCTCTGACCCCAGGAGAAGCCAGGGTAGGGAGCTATGCCTTAGCTCCACACTGGTCCCTGAGCCTTGACCCCACACACCAATATAAGTGGAAATGTGAAGAATTGTCTTGCAAGCTTCACCACCAGGTTCAATACAATAGAAGAAAAACAGATGGATTTTGGTAGAACAGTAAATGAACTAAAGGCAAACCAGCAATCAGAGAAGCTCAAGAATCAGCTGGCTAAACTAAACTAAGACAAAATCAAATACAAGAATGAGTACAAGGAAGCATTAAGTAAGACAACCTTTGAAATGAAAAAAAAAAACTCAACAAAGAGATGGAGACCATGCAAAAAGCTCTATTGGAAAAGCAAAATCAAATGGAGATATTTAAAACATTTGTAGAATCTCTCACTACCAGAGTTAATAATCTGGAAGATAGAACCTCAGACACAGAAGACAAAGCAGAAGAAATAGATTGGGATAACAAAAACACGGATAAGTTAAAAAAAAAAGAGTTGAAGAATCAACCCCAAGAGCCTTCTAGAGATCAGCCATGATAACAAACTGTAGAAGATCAAAAAGCATCAAATCCCATAAACACTTTACCATGACAGGGATTAAATCAAGCCTCACAATTATAACTTTGAAAATTAATGGTCTTAACTCTCCTGTAAAAAGACACAGGCTAACAGACTGGATCAGAAAAAGGAACCCTTCCATTTGTTACCTCAAAGAAACTCATCTAACCTCTAAAGACAGAAACCTCATGTAAATGGATGGAACCTGATCTTTCAAGCAAATAGAAACAAAAAACAAGTGGTTGTGCCTGCATTAATATCCAACAAAATAGACTTTAAACCAAAAGAATTCAAGAAGTACAAGTAAGGACACTTCTTGCTCATCAAGGGAAGAATTCAACATAAGGATATCACTATCATAAATGTGTATGTACCAAATATAGGTTCACCACATTTCATAAAGCAAACTTATTGGAAAACAAAACAAGAATAAACTCCAACGCTATCATGCTTGGAGACTTTAATACACCACTATCATCTTTAGATACATTATCCAAACATTGAATCAGCTGGGAAATAAAAGAGCTCAATAACACTATACATCAATTAGGACTAACAGACATCTACAGAACATTCCATTCCAACTCTACTAAATATACATTCTTCTCAGAAGCTCACAGAACCTTCTCCAAAACAGACCACATAGTAGGCCATAAAATAAGCCTCAATAAATTCAAGATGTAATCTACATCATTTAAGACCACAATGGACTAAAGCTGGAAATAATCAATGGGGAAAAAAACAGAAAATGTACCAACTATTGGAGAATGAACAATACACTACCTAACAATGAATGGGTAATTCAGGAAATAAAAAAGGAAATAGAAAATTTTCTTGATCTAAATGATAACAAGAATACAATATGCCAAAACTTACAGGACACAATGAAGGCAGTCCTGAGGGGAAATTTTATAGCACTAAGTGCCTTCATAACAAAGGCAGAGAGATCTCTAACAACCTAATCATCCACCCAAAGGCACTGGAAAAATTAGAACAGGCCAACCCTCAGAGCTGAAGACAAAAAGAAATAATTAAGATCAGAGCAGAGATCAATGAATTGGAAACTAAGAAAATGATTTAAAAATAGATGAAACAAAGAGCTGGTTCTTTGAAAAACTGAACAAGATTGACAAACCCCTGGCCAATCTAACCAAACAGAAAAAAAGAGATGTCCCAAGTCAACAAAATCAGAAATGAAAAGGGAGAGATTGCAACAGACACCAATGAAATTGGAAGAATCATCAGGACATAATTCCAAAACCTCTACTCCATAAAATTGGAGAACCTGCAAGAAATGGATGAACTCCTAGACACTTACCACCTACCAAAACTAAACCCAGAACAAATAAAGCTCCTAAATAAACCTATCACTCCCAATGAAATTGATAACGTAATTTTAAAAAACATCCCCAAAAGGAAAAGTCCAGAACCTGATGGATTCTCAGTTGAATTCTACCAAACCTTCATCACAGAAGTGAAACCACTCTTTCTGAAGCTCTTTTTTGAAACTGGAAAACAGAGAATGCTTCCAAACTCCTTCTATGTACCTACCATTATCCTAAAAGCAAAAACAGACAAAGATATAACAAGAAGGGAAAACTTTAGAATTATATACCTGATGAACTTAGATGCAAAAATTCTGAATAAAATCCTTGCAAACCAAATCCAACAACACATCAAAAGTATTATCTACCTCAACCAGGTTGGATTCATTCCAGGGTTGGTTCAATATAAGGAAATCAATTAATGTAATCCACCACATTAATAGGCTTAAACAGAAGAACCACGTGGTCATCTAAGTCAATACAGAGAAACCCTTTGACAAAATTCAACATCATTTCATGATCAAAACACTGGAGAGAATTGGCAAAGGAGCTTATACCTCAACATAATAAAGGCCACATAAAAATTCATAAGCCCAAATCATACTCAACGGAGAAAGACTTAATGAGTTCCCACTAAGTTCAGGAACAAGACAATGGTATCCACTTTCACCACTGCTCTTCAACATAGGACTTGAAGCCCTAGCCAAAGCAATAAGACAGGAGGAAGACATAAAAAGGGATTCAAATTGGAAAGGAAAAAGTGAAACTATCTCTTTTAGTGGATGACATGAACCTATAAAAAATAGATGCAAAGGATAGTATCAGTAAATTACTGAAGCTTATAAATTCCTTCAGGAGAGTGGCAGGATTCAAAATTAACAGACAAAAATCAGTACCTTCCTGTATGTAAATGATGCACAAACAGAAAAAGAAATCAGTGAAACAGTCTCATTTTTAATAACCTCAAAAATTAAATACCTTGGTGCAACACTAACCAAGGATGTAAAAGCATAAAAACACTGAAGGAAATTGAGGTCAACACAAAAAGATGGAGAGATCTTCCATGCTCTTAGATAGGCAGTATTAATATTGTGACAATGGCAATACTCCCATAAGCAATATACAGATTCAATGCCATGCCAATAAAAAAATACCAGGGACATTCTTTGCAGACATTGAACAAATAATCTCCAAATTTATTTGCAATGACAAAAGGCCTCACATATCCAAAGCTATCCTTAGTGAAAGAAACTCATTAGGAAATTATTACCATACCCAATTTAAAGATATATTACAAAGCCATGGTAACAAAAACAGCATGGTACAGGCATAAGAACAGACAGACCATTGGAAGAGAATTGAAGACCCTGCCCTAAACTCAAACAACTATAGCTTCTTAATATTTGGCAAAGATGCCAACAATGTCAACTGGAGTAAACATAGTATCTTCAACAAATGGTGCTGGGCAAGTTGGATAAACACGTGTTAAAAATGAAAATAGACCCATTCCTCTCACAATTCACCAAAATCAACCCCAAATGGATCAAAGACCTCAACATAAGACCTGAAACTCTGAAAACCCTGGAAGTAAAAAATAGGGGGAACTCTCTATGAAATAGGAAAAAGGAAAAACTTCCTGAACAAACCTCCAGTAAACCTGGAATTACAGTAATCTACTTAACCAATGGGATCTCATTAAGCAAAAAAGCTTCTGTACAGACAAACACACCATACTCAAAGCCATAGATCACCATCAGGTTGGGAGTTAATCTTTGGCAGCTACAACACGGATAGAGTTCTAATATCTAGAACCTACAAGCAACTCAATAAATTAAATAATAAAATATCAAACATCCCTCTCACAAAACAGCCCTCTGAGCTCAACAGGGAATTCTCAGAGGAAGAAATACATACAAATGGCCAATTCTCACTTAAGAAAATGTTCAACATCATTAATCATCAGGGAAATGCTAATCAAAACAATGAGATTCCACCTCACTCCATTAAGACTGGCAATCATTAAAAAATCTACCAACAATAGATGTTGGCAAGGATGTGGGGGAAAAGGCACCCTCCTTCACTGCTGGTGGAAGTGCAAATTTGTACATACACTATGGAAAGCAATATGAGGCTCCTGAGCAGGATGGATATAGAACTACTTGTGAACCCAGCTATCCCTTTACTGGGCATATATCCTCAAGACTCCTCGTTTCAGCACAGAGACATCTGCACAACCATGTTTATAGCGGCTCAATTCATAATAACTAGGAATTGGAACCAACCTAAATGTCCATTGCTGGACAATTGGATATCAAAAATGTGCAGATACACCATGGAATTCTAGTCAGCAGTGAGAGAAAATGAAATAATGAAATTCAAAGAAAATTGGATGGACTTGAACAGATCATACTCAGTGAAATCACACAAGAACAGAGAGACAAATGCCGCATATCCTCCCTCATCTGTGGCCCCTAATCAAGTTATGCTTGAACAATAAGTAAACGTGACTAGTGATTCAGGAGACACACAAAGGGGACAGAAGGAAATGGGGGCTGGGGAGAAGCGACAGAAGGGGGAGATATACACTAATCAAAACTAACTATAATCTGACTCTATAGAATCCTTTCTTCTGTATAAGTTCCTGAGGCAGCTGGAGGCATCATATGGTAACAAGGGTCCCAAAGAGGGAGTTGGAAGCCTACCTGTAGTACAAATGATGCTGACCTTTGGCTCCCTGCTCTAGTAAGTAGTTACTGCCCAAAATGAGCTGTTGATTCAAGTGATATACATGGTCCCTAAAATAAGACAAACTTTTTTAACAGCTCTTGAATACCCACCCACCTCAGCAAAAGATAAGATCCTATTGCTGAGGATTCCACAGACTGGTATCACACAACACTGAGAGACACTGCTGAATCCAGAAACAAAACTAGCTGCCAGGCTAGCCTGTGTAATGTCAGAAGGTGTTGCATGAGCTGCCAGGGAAACCAAACCAGTGATATTCCAAGAAAGCTGGAGATATCTTTAAGATACACCAACTGATGGCCTGAGAATGCAGAACACACAGCTATATGGCACAAACAAGCAAGACAAGAAGTGCACATCTGTGCAATGGTGGCACTCAACCTAGGTAGGTAATAAACAGCTGGCTAATTTTCTATGAGATCCACTCAGTGGCAGGGAACTCTTGACTTGTATGGGATCCAAGGCAACCTTGAATGACCAAGAACCTGATCTCCAAGGGGAAGTCCTCACTAACAATAGGTCTTCAGAAAGGCTACACCCTCCAAATGCTCACCAAACTAGCAATATTTGTCTCAATTGACCAAGAATGACCTCACTCTCTGCTGGAGATTCTGTTTGCATTTTTCAGGAATTAATGAGAACTGTGGACAGCCAAACTCCACGAAGTGGAAGTGAGTTGATGGGGGGCACCCAAGTAGGAGATGAACCACCTCAAACTCACCAATTAGAGCCCTAATGCAACCTCTGAGGAAGTGGTATGATGAGCAAAAGAGCTATTCTCACAGCAAGGCAGATATCCTAGTGAAGAATAACAGAGATAGGCATCAAGGGTGCCCAAAAATTGTCCAAAACACAAATTCAGAGACTCTTGAAAACCTAATAACTATGCAAAATTTAAATTCACCCACCATGACTCAGGGAAATTTGTGGAAGAGGTGGCAGAAAGAATGTAAGAGCCAAGGGGGGCAGATATCAAATGGTTTCAAAGGTTTTCTCTAATAACTTATGATACTGAGTAGTTTGTTTTGTTTATATATATATATATATATAATATTATTCCAATAAAAAACATTTAAAAAAAGAAGTGCTCATCTGTGCAATAATGACAGTAAACCCAGGAGGGTGATCAATGGCTTACGTATTGGCTAAGAGATTTCTCAGTGACAGGGAACCCTTAACTGGAATAGGGATCCATGGCAAAATCCTATGGGGACTAAGAAGCCAGGCTCCAAGGGGAAATTCCCACTAACAGAGAGCTACAGAGAGGCTACATGCATTAGGAGCTAGCCATAAGAGCAATGTTAACCTATACTGATTCCACTCTCCCATGGAGATTCTGTTTGTATTTTTCAGAAGACAGTGAGAGAGCAGAGGACAACCCAATTCCACCAAGACATGAGATGATGGCTGACATCCTGACAGGAGATGAACCACCCTGGACATTCACACAGGTCCCAAATGAAACCTATGAGAAAGTGACAAGATAAACAGGAGACCAATCACCACATCAAGTCAGATAATGCATGAAAGGTCAATGATAACAGACACCAATGATACCCAACACAAGCCAAAGCAGAAGTCCAGAGACAATTAAGTTCCCAACAATAAACCAGACTTAAAACTCACACACCATGACTCAGGGAACTAATGGGAAAAGGCTGCAGAAAGAATGAAAAAGCCATGGTGAGGGAGAATATCCAGAGACATTGCCCCCCTCAGCAGCAATGCACAAAGGGGGAAGAAAAAAAAACTGGCTCCTCTGGTGCAGTTCATAACCTCCTACCCTATGGACAGAACCAGTATGTACACCAATGAGGGACCCCAGTGGGTAGAGGACAGAGAGGAGGGAATTTGGGGCACCTTCACAAGAGTTGCTCAAGCAAAGTATGTACTTATTCATAATAAAGATATTAATTAAAAATCATAGGTAAGCTCATTCTATTATATGTGCAATATGTATATTTTCAAAACTGCAAAATAATTATAAACAAAAGGGAAATGTTAAATGGATAGTATGGCTTTTTCCTGAACTGAAAGATTAAATTTTGTCATCATTTCTTCAGAAACTCATCTTAACACTCAACAAAATTTCAGTCATAATTCTAACAAGAATATATGTGTACACTTTGATTACATGAACAATTTGATTGGTCCTACAGAGGTCCTGAGTAATTATTTTGTCTTTAATGAGTTGCTCAAGGATCTGGATTCCTCTGGGAGAAGGTTCCTTTGGGCTCAGAGAAGAGTAGAAGGCGAGATATGAGCAGGGGTGGTGCAAAGAGTGTGACCACCGACGCTGTTACTTTACAAGCCTATAATCAAAGAAGGAGGTATGATCTGAAATTGAAGCCTGAGTCACTTTCAGATACCCTGGATGAGTTGTGAAAATGGTGAATATATAAACTTAAATGATCTTTAAACATAAAGATTAGTTTTACCTGGGGTTTTATGAAGCATTTTAGGGTATTTTTTTTGGTGTGACAACTTCTCTTTTGTACATTTCTTTACTCCTCAAGTAAACTCAATTTTTGTGCCAGATACATTTGTCAATGTTAGTATTTACTAACACCATTGTGAATGGTATTCTTACAAAATCATATCATTACAATGTAATGACATCTCTGTGTGCTAGATTGACCTTATGAAAGATATAAATTGTGTCATCTTTTAAAATGTCATCTGTGAAGTTTTAAAATTATTTAGACTGGCTTCCCTGACAAATAGTGTCAGTCTTTCAGAGAGGACCTACTAATCTGTAAGTTTACGGCACTGTGTGCCCATGTTACTCCATCCTGTCCCATTTACCAGGGCACAGGTATGCAATATGTATAAATGCAAATGTAAATTTGTTTCTATAGGTTCACAATCAGTACTTTACAGAGTAACTAGATGATTTTGGTATATGTTCCATTTTAGAGACACTGTCCTAGGTGACTCTTATGTCATAACAGGCAGAAAACTTGTGGCTTCATGAATCAGGGAGATTTGAAGCTCATTTTCAGGTTCATGCAGCACCTGCACATGAAGATTGTTGTGTGTGGTTCATAGTCTGCTCTTGACACCAGGATGAACAACTTGTCAGTTACAGGAAATAAAATTCTGAGAAACCAGCTGTATCATTGTCAGTGCAAATCTTCTCTGTGATACCAGTGGATAAATAATGAAGTATCACAACTATAAATATCAGTAGGCATGGGAGGAGGAGACCAGCAGTTTTGCCCAACACCTCTGAATGCTCATTTTGAATTATTTGTAAGAATTAAGGCATACAAGGTTGTACTATAGTTATGATTTTCCAGAAATCAAAAGCATGCCATATTCCTCTCTCTCTTTCAAATTCCATGCTTGTTTCTCTCTCTCCTCTCTCTCTCTATGTATTTATATAGAGAGGGCTAGAGAAACAAAGAAAATTAAAGAATGGTTTTGAAGAACTAGATCTCTTACAACATAGATTCACAAGCCAGGAGTATGAGGTGATGAGAAAAAAACAGAAAATGTAAGACAGGGTTATGTTAGAAGGAAGAACAAAGAGGGTGCAAAAAAGGAAAACAAAAACACATATTTTGAAAAGCTCCACAATGAAATCTGATTCTTTTTATGTTGATTAAAAGGGAAAATAAAACAGAAAATTCTGTATTAAGTAGAGAGAATAGCAAATCTGGAATCTTCTGTCCAGGCAATCAGGCTGGGTGCCCAGAGCAGTCTTGGCACTACAGGCTTGAGACTGAAGGGGATCTGCCACAGGAAGCTTTCCTCTTCTGGAGAACATAGCCCTCCTGTTCATCCTTCCACTGAAGTAGTAGCTCACATCACAATGCCAAGTAACTGGCTTCATTCATAGTGCATTGATGCAAATGTTACATCACAGCACAAGATGCCTCACAGAACTATGGAGAATGGGGATTCATTCATACTCCCAGTGACTGCCCACACTGATACTTGACATCAGCTGGTACTTGTGGCATGGGTTTTCAAGGAAAAGATTACACAACTATGCAACAACTTTAGTGAAGAAATATTTTATGTTTATTCAATGTTTTCTAAAATGTGAACATGTTTATTTTTAAACTACCAATATTAATGAAACCATGTTGAATGATGCATAAAGGTGTTTATATCATT
This sequence comes from Zapus hudsonius, assembly GCA_004024765.1. Classification (NCBI taxonomy): domain Eukaryota; kingdom Metazoa; phylum Chordata; class Mammalia; order Rodentia; family Dipodidae; genus Zapus; species Zapus hudsonius. The sequence continues at coordinate 21,856 of PVHP010028051.1, forward strand.
TGGGTTGGTAAAATAAGTCCGTAGTATACTGGAGGTGTCTAATATTATCCATGTTTGCAAAAGTATATCCATGAAAATTTGTAATAAAGTATCAAAATCTGGGAAGAAATGGTTAAGCTGGTGAGTTCTTGCTCAGGGAAGGGTTCACAGTGCTGGTTACTCCAATGGGATAGAACTTTGTCATGTTTAACAGTAGAGCAATGTATTTCTTAACGCTAAAGGCAGCTGATAAATACTAAAGACATTGGCTATATGCTGGTACCAGGCCAGATGTGTGGCCTCACAGCAGATTGAGGGAAGATATAGACTCTCCTGCATGGAGTTTACATTCTGGTGGGGAAGTCAGCTACAGACCAGAGACAAAGGCAGGTTCCTGTTTAATTAGAACAGGTTAACCTGGGAACAGCATCAGCTCTCTAAAGAAGTATGGGGGATTAACTGAGGAAGTCACTGCACCTGAAGGGTAAGTGGAGGTAAGTCAGGTAAGCAAGAAAGAAGGGAAAGAATTGTTGGGTGGGAGGAACACCAGGTGAAAACTTGGAAAATTGGAAGTCATTACGTGGATGTGCAGGATTGCTGGAGTTTTGGATGAAAGAATCAAGGTGTGGGCAGCTGAGAATGTGGCAGTTGGAAAAAGTTCATATTCAAATGTCATTTCTGTCACTGAGAGGAAATGTAACTTTATCTTAACAGCACTGAGATTCCATCAATGTACTCAGTGACCATGTTGATATAATGAGAAAGTTATCATTCCCATTAATTCTAAAAAATTATGATTAAAGAAGGTGTTTCAGCCCAGAGTGGCGAGAGGAATTGATAGGATGTCTTGATAGTCCAGGTGAGATTAAGAATCAGCCATGTCTAGAGAGTAACACTGGGGATCATGAGTGGGTGAATTCAAGCAAGAATACATGTCAGGATCCAGGGACTTGTTAGATTGCCTGTGAGTATGGAGAGAGATGAATGACTGAAAGAAACTCTTGTATTTCTCAGTTGACCCTGAATTCCTAAGAATGAATTGAGGATTTCAGGAGGAGGAGCAGACTGAAAGGAGCTTCCTGAGGAACCTGTTGTCCTCACAATGCCTGTGTGTCAGTCAAGGGAGGAAAATCATTCATCCTTAGAAAAGAGATTTCTGTAGCACTGATAGAATTCACACCTGAGTATTAAATGGTAACTTGAGTACCTGAATTCTCACTGGGGTATAAGTAGAGTCATATGGAGCCCATGTATGCAAAGACCTTAATCACAACGACATGGACAGAGCTGACAGAAATTAACTAAATCTTCATCAGCGAGGAGCACCTTCTGGCAAGAAACAGAAAGTCAGACAAATGTCTCAGATCGGAGTAGGATAAAAGGATGAGATATTTAAACATTTTACAGTTACATGGTAAACATGTGAGAATGAAAAGATAAATGGCTATAGATATTTTAACAATTATTATTTGTTGTGAAGAGATTACAATAACTGTGAAGATTATTAGACCTATAATTGTGCAAAATATGTCCTAGGCATATGTTCATTTTTTATTTGCAACTTTAGAGAAAATGTTATTTTTTTATT
>PVHP010028052.1:0-23404 GCA_004024765.1 Zapus hudsonius
ATTGTGATGCACACTGTTCACTCCTTTCACATTTTCATGTGGATTTTTGTTTGTTGACATAAATTTCTGTTACTAGATAAGAGATCTGGGAGCCAGTGTTCAGTAGGAAAAGAACACAGTGTGGGTATGTAATTCCAAGGAGACTTCATGTGTAGAAAATTTTTGTCTAAAAGATCAAAGACCTCTACTCTTGTTTTTTTCTGTCTAAGCTGATCTTTTTTACATCCTCATGTTTTACAAATGTCTCACATGCTGCTACCTGGATTTTGACTGCTGCCGTCTTCTCTCTCAGAGCATTAGGAAACCCTGTTTTCTATGTAAGGTCCTGCCACCTTCCTTTGGTGAGGCTGTGAGAAAGCTGCCTGGGAGCACACAGCTCTGGAGGTGCAGTGTGAGTGACAATGAAAGGGGAAGAGGCTGAAAGAGGTGGATGCAGTTTTCACTGTGGCCTTCTCTTAACTCCAGCTGTTGTAGTTTCAGTTAAATGCTTCAGCATCTCCTCTATTTCTATCCTTGTATTTTCAAATGAGGGCGTCTTTTAGAACAAATTTCATTATTTGTGGTGGTTCATTTTCATTGATATCTTTGAATTTAAATAGTGTCTAGTGCTATTTTTGCTTGAAGATTTATATTTTATAGTGTATTCATATTTCTCTTTGAGATGTGAGAATGAGATGAACTGGAGGGAAATGAATTGGAAGTAAATTTGAAATTTGGACCCAACTTTATTTTATACATTTAAAAAAATCTCTTTATTTTTCTTGCTATGTTAACAAAATTTGATTCTATCTTAGAATCTTAAGAAGATCTCGAAAATTTCTCCTGTCAAAAACAGTTATTCATCATTCCCTCCTTGTCCAAACATTTATTTGTCCTTCCCAAAGTACTCGGCTAGGTTCATGAGAACTAAGGTTGCCTTGATCTCAGTAGATTGCAATTCTGAAAATAGCATTATGCCTATAACTTTCTTGCCATGGAAGTGAAGCTAATGTAATTTCATGGACTCTATTGCTTTTTCTGGAAACTTCCTGAGAGTTGGAGCACATCATATCAAGCCATCTCTGGCTCTCTGAAAAGTATTGCCTTGCACAATTACAGCCATGTACATAAATCATGGATTCTACAATTTATACTATGGCATTCCAAAGTCATTGACTGAGGATTCAGTTTTGTCCTTATGTCTAGTTCATGAAATGAAGTAAAGAAACTATCTATCTTCTCTTGCTTGCTAATGTTATGTTGGTTTGAAATTCTTCATAAAAACCTTATGAATTAAAACAATGTGTAGACAGACTGCTTTTTCCTGTTAATTCTTGAATATGAGTTTACTACCATAAAGGCAGACTGGCTCCAGTGATTCCAGCTTTAAATTGATTGGAGAATTTTTTTTTTCATGGGCTGTCTCCTCATGGTAAGTAGTTGCAGCTATGACTACAAGTTTGCTCTTACTATGTCGTGTGTGTGTGTGTGTGTGTGGGTATGGAAGCCAGCAGACAAACTTGACTTTCATTCCTAAGGTACTATATAACTTTTGAACCAGAGTTTTTCATTAGCATTGAGCCCATCATTACTGGCTGGTCAGTGAGATCCAGGGCTTCACCTATGAAGATTTGACTGCCCCACCCCTCAGTATATCTCCTGACTTTGTGACTCATATTCTTTCCAACCACCCTTCCACAGGTTCCTCTAGCCTTGGAGGCTATGAATCGATTTCCTTTAGTGTTGAACTCTACACAGCCTCTTATTTTCTGTTCAGATGAGAGAGGACAATAAATTTCAAAGCTCATCAGCAATTAGATTTAATTAAATAATTAATTAATTAAAAAAATTATTGTTGACTCTGAATGTCTTTCCAGTGCATCATTTCTACAGATAGAGACTAAAAGATGACTGAAAGATTTGAATATTCTAATCTAGCAAGTTTCCTGCATGTTTCTATTATCGAAGCTCACTGTCAAAACAATCCCTTTCTATATCTTTAATCATTGTTACTAATAGAGATCTTTACCCAAATAGAATCTGACATTGACTTTGTGAATATTCAACTAAATAAAGCATTTTCTAGTATAGGAGAAAAGGTGAGAGAACCAATTATTAGTTTTGGGTAATCATTCTACTAAATGCAACAACATTTGTATAGTAGAAAATTAAAGAGAACTCCCTACTAAAGAGGAAACTAAGTGAGTTCAAGATATAAATCTTTAGAAAAATTGTTTGCCTCATTCTCAGACTGGCTGTGTAGGATTAGATGACCCCGTATGAACTCATTTTTCTCTGAAACTGGGGAAATTTACTTTTTGGCCAATAATTATTAAAACGAACCTGTCTTGGGCTCTTGCAAGTTACATTTCAAGGCATTGTAAGTGCTTAATATGGATTATGTAATTTAATCCTCACAACAATCCTTTTAATTTTGGTACAATTAATATCACAGTTAAAGACCCTGAAGCTTATAAAGGCTAATTAAAATGCCCAATGCCTCCCAGCGGGTAAGTGGTGAAACCTTAAAACCAGGCTGTCTGAAAAAAGGCTGCAATCCTTTCAGCCATCTCAAAGGACAGCTTCTCGCTGAGGGTGGGCAGATTCAGAACTAGTGAACTATAATTAAGCCAAATGATTGTTTTCTTCTAAATGAAGATCTGGGGTAGAATTAAATCTTGATATGTTTTTAACCTGGTCATTTCTTCAGTCACTACCCTTTTAAAGACGAGCCCAACTATGATTTTTGAATGTCTAAATTGATGCATAAATACATAGAAAAGGTAAATATTCATTTGAACTAAGATATTTTTCATATTTATTGTCAATAATTAGATACATTGCACGAGCAAGTCTTATGGTGGTATCCCTATTCCCCATGGCTCTTACAATCTCTGCCCACTCTTCTGCTCAAATCCCTGAGTCATGGTTTGGTGTGTTTAGGTCTGCTTTACTGTGAGGTCTTAAGAATCTCTGGATTTCTGCTTTAGGTTGTGTTGGGCATCCTCAGTGTCTGTCTCCATTATCCTCTCCCAGGTTATCTGACTTGCTGTGCAGGTAGGTCTCTTGCTCAACTCACCACTTCATCAAAGGTTTCTTTTGGGCTCTATATCATAAGTTAGAGGTGGTTAATCTCCTGCCTGGGTGACAGGTAACATCTCTGGTCCTGTTGGTGGATTTGGTTGTCCACAGTTCTCAAAAAGTCTTCTGAAACCTACAGAATCTCCAATGGAGAGTGAGATCAATATACATTAACTGAGACAGACATTGCTAATTTGGTGAGATTCTAATGGGTATAGCCTTTCTGTAGATCTCTGATTAGTGGGGGGGTCCCTGTTGGAGCCCAGTTCTTGGTTTTCATATGGGATTGCCATGGATCTCAGTTCCAGTTAAGGGTTACCTGCCTCCAAGCAGATCTCTTAGTCAATTAACAAGCTCTTGATTACCTACCCTGTTTTAGTGCTGCTATTTCACTGGTGAACACTTCTTGGTATTACTGGTCTCTAATAGTCTTCATCATTCTCATAGCATCATTCAGTATTGTATATTGACAACCTCTGGTTTCTGGGGATTATTTGGTCAATTTCCCCTGGCAGCTCTTGTAATGTTTTCCAGCACTACACATGCTACCATCAGGGTGATGGATACTGTTGTAGTCAGCTTTCTAGTTGCTGTACAGAACCCAAACAAAAGCAGCTTATGGAGGAAAGGGTTTATTAGGCTTACAGACTCGAGGGGAGATTCCATCCTGGTAGGGAAAATGATGGCATGAGCAGTGGGGTGGACATCACCACTGCCACAGCACTGCAAACAGTGGAAGGAAGGTGTGCCAAACACTGGCAAAGGGAAGCTGGCTTATAACCTCATAAACTCGCCCCCAACAACACAGCTCCAGCAAGGTTGTAAAACCTAAACTGCCATTAGCTGAGGATTGATCAATCAGAACACATTCATTTGTTTGTGGGGGACACCTGTATCAAACCATGACAGATACCATCCTCATTTAAGCACGATCTCTCAGTGTTACATGATGACAATCTATGATACCTTTAGCAATTGGGTCTTACCTTTTCCTGGGTTGGGTATTCAAGAGCTTTGACATAAGCCTGTCTTATTTTAGGGTACCTCATGGGTCTCTTCAGTCAACAGCTCAGTGTGGGAAGTAACCAATGACTGGGACCAGGAGTTACAGGTCAGAGCCATTTGTCTTGGGGTTAGGCCACCACATGGCCTATTCCATGCCTCTCTTCCCTGATGATGTCCGCAGCTTCCTAGAGAGCTTACTGCATAAAAATAATGATTTTAAGGTATCTTTCCTTATTGGTTAGATTGGTAAGGTTCCCTTCTCTTCTCTTCATACCCCCAAAATTCTTCTAAACCTCTTTGTCTTTCTCTAAATTCATCTGAGAGGTTTTTTTTAATGTTCAAGCTATCCTGATTAGGAACCACATATGAGGGAGAATACGTGGAACTTGACTCTGTTCTTGTGTGATGTCGCTAAGAATGATCTGCTCCAAGTGCATCAACTTTTTAAAAACAATTCATTATGTCATTTTTTTTTTATTTCAGCTGCATATAATTCCATAGTGTATATGTGACACAACTTTGATATGTATTCATCCTGTGATGGGCATTTGGATTGATTCCAATTATTTGATATTATAAATTGAGCTGCTATAAACATGGTTGAGCAAATGTCTCTGCTTCATCCAAGAATCTTGATGGTAGATGTAGATGCCCAGTAGAAAGATAGGTCGGTCCATTGGTAGTTCTATATTCATCCTATTTAGGAGCCTCCACATTGCTTTCCATAGTGTTTGGATGAGTTTACAATCCCACCAGCAGTGAATGAGGGTCCCCTTTTCCCTACATCCTCACCATTTATTGAGGTTGGATTTTTTTAATGGTTGCCATTGTGATGGTTTCTCATTGTTTTGATTTGTATTTCCCTGGTTAGTGACATTGAACATTTTCTTAAATAAGAGTAGGCCATTTGTATTTTTTTTTTCTTCTGAGAATTCCCTGTTGAGTTCAGTGCCCCATTGTGTGAGAGGGCTGTTTGATTTTTTATTATTTATTTTTTTGAGTTCTTTGTAGGTTTTAGATATTAGTCAGTTCTCTGTCCCTGGAATAGCTGGCATAGATTGTCTCCCATTCTGATGGAGGTCTGTTGGCTCTGAGTATGGTGTGTTTGCCTGTACACAAGTTTTTTAAATTGATGTGATCCCACTGGTTGAGTGATTATTGCATGTCCTAAGCTATTAGAAGTTTGTTCAGGAAGTTTTTCCCTATTCCTATCTCGTGGAGAGTTCCTCCTATCTTTTCTTCTAGGGTTTTCATAGTTTCAAGTCTTGTGATGAGGTTTTTAACCATTTAGAGTTAAGTTTTGTGCATGGTGAGAAGAGTCAATATAGTTTCTTTTTTTTTTTTAAATACGTTTAACCAATTTGTTCAGCACAATTTGTTGAAGATGCTGTTTTATTTTTCCAATTGACATTGTTGGCATGTTTGTTGAATATAAAGTAACTACAGTTGCTTGAGATTCGGGCAGGATCTTCAATACTGTTCCATTGGTCTCTCTCTTTTCATACCAGTACCATGCTGTTTTTGTTACTATGGCTTTGTAGTATATCTTTGCATTGGGTATGATGATACCTACTGAAGAGCTTCTGTTATTCAGAATAGTTTTTGATATCCAAGCCTTTTCCCCTTCCAAATAAATTCAAAGATTATTTTTTTCTATGTCTGCAAAGAATGAAGCTGGTATTCTTATTGGAACTGCTTTGAATCTATATATAGCTTTTGAAAGTATTGCCATTTCACAATATTAATTCTAGTGATCCTGGAGCATGGGAGGTCTTTCCATCTTTTCACAATTTCCTTGATTTCCTTCTTGAGTTTTTTTTTTTTTCCCCAAGGTAGGGTTTCTCAAGCTGACCTGGAATTCACTCTGTAGTCTCATGGCCTTGAACTCATGGCAATCCTCCTATCTCTCCCTCCTGAGTGCTGGGATTAAAGGAGTGCACCACCATGCTCAACTTCTTTATGTTTTCATTATACAAATCTTTCACATCCTTGGTTAGTGTTATTCCACGGTAATTGATCTCTTCTCTGACGTTAATAATTTCTTTTCATCTTGAGCTCCTAGGGTTGGATTTTTCTAATTCTTCCAATGCCTTTAGGTAGGCAGTTAGGTTATTAGTTTGAGATCTTTCCATTCTTTCTTATGAAGGCACTTAGTGCTATAAACTTTCCCCTTAGGACTGCCTTCATTGTGTCCTATAAGTTTTGGCACATTGCATTTTTGTTATCATTTAGATCAAGAAAAATTTCAATTTCCTTGAATTACCCATTTATTGTTTAGTAGTGCATTATTCAGTGTCCAATCGTTGGTGTATTATCCGTTTTTTTTTTCTCCCATTGTTTATTTCCATCTTCAGTGCATTGTGGTCTGAAATGTGAAGGGAGTTATGTCAATTTTCTTGAATTTATTGAGGTATGTTTTATGGCCTGATATGTGGTCTATTTGGGGGAAGGTTTTTGTGGGATGCTCAGAAGAATGTATATTCAGTAACGTTAGGATAGAATGTTCTGTAGATGTCACTTAGGTCTAGTTGATCTATGGTGTTGTTGAACTCTATTATTTCCCTGTGGATGCTCTGTTTGGATAATCTGTCCAGAGATGAGAGTGGTGTATCAAGTCTCCAACTATGATGGAGTTGGAGATTTTTGTTGTTGTTTTTGCTTTTCAATAAGTTTTGCTTTATGAAATGTGGTGTACCTGTATATGGTGCATACATATTTATGATAGTGATATCTTCTTGTTGAATTGCTCCCTTAAGGAGTAAGAAGTGTCCTTCCTTGTCCTTTATTATTTCTTTTGGTTTAATGTCTATTTTGTCAGATATTAATGTAGCCACACCTGCTTGTTGTTTGTTTCCATTTGCTTGAAGATCAGCTTCCATCCATTTACTCTGAGAAGGTTTCTGTCTTTAGAGGTTAGGTGAGTTTCTTGAAGGCAACAGATGGAAGGGTCCATTTTTCTGATCCAGGCTGCTAGGCTGTGTCTTTTTATGGGAGAGTTAAGACCATTAATACTCAAAGTTATAATTGTGAGGCTTGATTTAATCCCTATCATGCTGAAGTATTTATGGAATTTGTTGCCTCTTGTGTTGTTTTTATCTTCTATTCTTTGTTATCATGGCTGACCTCTAGAAGGCTCTTTGGGTTGATTGTTCAACTCTTCTGTGTGGAATATTTCATGGAGTATTCTCTGTTGGTTTAATTTTGTATCCATATATTTGTAGAGCTGGCATTTATCAAGAAATGTTTTCTTTTCTCTATCTATTTTGAGGGATACTTTCTCTCGGTACATTAGTTTGGGTTGAAAGCCATAGTGGTTTAAGCTTAGAAGTACTCCATTCCAAGTCCTTGCTTTCATGGCTTCCAATGGAGAAATATATTACTCTGATGGGTATTCCTTTATATGTGATTGTTTTTCTCTTCCTGATTTTAAAATCCTCTTTTTGCTGTCAGTATTTAGTGTTTTTACTATGATGTGTCTTGGAGAGTTTCTTCTTTGGTCCTGCCTGCTTAGTGTTCTGTGTACTTCCTGGATCTGAGTGGGGCTCTCTTTTGCAACAATGGGGAAATTTTCTTTAATACTTTTCTTGAATATGTTCTTTTTGCTTGTGGCCTGAATTTCAACCCCCTATGGTCACTTAAGGCTGTCCCAAAGTTTCCTCATATTTTTTCCCATATTTTTTGGACTTATCCAATTTTTTGTTATCCCGATCTCTTTCTCCTGATTTGTCTTCCATGTCTGAGGTTCCATGTTCCAGGTTATTAACTCTTGTCGTGAGGGTTTCTAGAGATGTTTTAAGTATCTCCTTTTGATTAGGGTTTTCTAAAAGAGCTTTTTGCATTGTCTCCATCTCTGTTGTATTGCATTTTCATTGCAAAAGTTTGCTTCCTGGTAATCATTCTTGTAATTGATTATTCCTTTGTTTAGTTTAACCAGCTGATTCTTGAGCTCCACCGATTGCTGGTTTGCTGTTAGCGCATTTACTTTTCTACCAAAGTCTATCTGATTTTCTTCAATTGTGTTAAGCCTGGTGGCAAAGCTATTGAGCTGATTCTGCACATTTCCATGAAAATAATCAATTTTGTTTCCATTTACGTTAATATTCTGGATATAGACTCCATGCAGAGATGTCCTGCACATGTTGTCATCTTCTCCTGGGCTTGCATCTGTGCTCTTTCTTTGATATTTTCATTGGCGACTTCCAAAGTGGGGCTAGGCGAGCTTGGTGTGGGGCACTCCCCTTGTGTGCTCTTTGTGTGTTGTGACCTGCCAATTTCCAGATGAGAGATTAATTTTCCACAAGCCCTCAGGAGTGGCAGGGCCCACACACCAGTTTTCAGTGAGGATTGGTCAGGCTCTGACATGTGCTTGGTTCCTCTGGTTCCAGGCAGTGTGTGTGTGGGGAGGTGCTCAAACCTTTAGCAGCAGGTTGGGGGCTGGGCCCACCAGAAATCAGATAGGTGGGCAGGTTCCACAAGTGAACTGGCTGGCTTGGGGCCAGGGGTTTGGTGGGCAAAGTCCCAGGGCAGAGTAGCTGGTGGGAAGCCAAAGCTCTGCTATCTAGCCTGGCCTCACTTGTGTTCTGGGGGTTGGTGGGCCAAAATAAGATTTTTGATATGATAGAGTCAATGTTTTGGAATTTCAAGTGGTTAGGTACCTAGACCTAGTTTTAAAAAAGTATTAATGTGTTTAAAAGGCAAATGGAGACCATATCCATATTTCTCTTGGAAATGAGTGTAGCCTTGTCAGAGAGAGAAGAATAAGGCAGCAAGTTCTTTAGAGTGCAGGAAGAAAACTGAAAGTCTGTTTTTAACTTTTGTCTGAAAATGAAGGAGGAGGAGGAAGAAGAAGAGAAGAAGGAGGAAGAGACAGAGAAATAGGAGGAAACTGATGAGAATCCCCAGGCACCCATCTAGGTATTTGGATAACAGTGAGGATGTGGGCAAAGAAGCTCAGCAGATTCTCCTGGAGAACCCTTACAGGGAAGTTTTTGAAATTCATGCCATGCCCAGCGTATATTTCTCTCTAGGCAAAAAGGATATGGAGGTGATTCCCACAATTTTCTGAGCTCTAGTCAGCATGGGAGCACATCACATTTTACTTGAACCATCACAAAGAGTGTGAAAGTTGTGCTAGAGGGTCTTTGGTCTTGGCGTCACTATGAGTTATGGACAAGGAAGATGTAGAGTAACGATGTAACTAGAGGGATATGGAAGGATGAGTGTTAATAACCAGGTATTAGAAGAAACAGAATTATTGGTTGCTATAGAAGATATGACCTAGAACTGGAAAAATCAAGTATTTACTTTTCTTAAAAGTATAGGGACTGAAACCAATAAAACTTCCTTTCAGAAATGCTGACTGAGAGAGCTCTGATTAGAGAAGCTCTACTAAATCTCATTATGGGAAGGAAAAATGAGGTCAGTTAGAATGAACATCTATACCTACATACTTTCTTTCCTTCATCCTTATAACAAGGCTCATTTCACTGAACAAATTATTTTACTTATGCTGACATTTCAACAAATTTTATTTGAATTAACACTGCCTGAGGAATACACAAAATTCCTAAAAATGCTTAAGTGGTCTGTATGATATAAATATGTAAAACAAATATATCCAAATATATAAACATGTACTGTCTGATTTTTCTCATAGTTAAATCAAAGCATGCCAGTGGGAGCAGAGGGAAGTCAGCTCTCTTTGTTCAGATGCTATTTAACATATGCTAAAGAAACTATTTTAGTTTTTTTTTCCTTTTTGCTAATCCTTTTTATTATTGTATAGTGTTTCAAAAGTGAAGTCATAATTCAACTAAAGATAAATGTGCTCAATTAAAAAATCATTCATATAAATGTGTTTGTCACACTGAATGAAATTTTAAAATTCTGACATATTAGCTGGTATTCTGTTTCATTTTATCTTATTTCAATTAAATAACATTTTGTTCCTAAAATTTATTATATGATAAAGAATTTTAGCCTCTAATCATTTTTCTTATTTTCTTTTCTAGACTTTACTTCATTAAAGACTAATACTTAATTTGAATGCCCAGGGGCCTCTGTGTGTTCAAGAATATGTGTCAAAGTGCTTGAGAACAGCCTTAAATTTTCTGCATGATCTGAGGGAGAATGTTCATATTCTACATCAGATTCTTATAAGAGCCTGTGACTTCTAAAAACCCTACTCTACAATAAAGTCAATAATCCCCCATGAGTGAAGTACCTGACACACTAGAGAGAATTTTGTTCAAGCATTCCTATGAAATATAGCACTGCTTTTTCAAAGACACCTCAGTGGATGATGGGTGACACTTGTTGAAATAAATCTACAACTTTCAATTACTATAGGAGGAAATGGCATTAATATGTTTATGAAAAGACTATTGTGCCATCATCCATTGTAAGGTTTTTGAGTATGTTGTAAGAAACAAAGGCTTTGAGAATAAATTCTGTTTTGGACTCCAACCTTCCTTTTCAGGTAAGGTTGAACATTTAATTCCTCAGTTTTGGTCATCAGTTAAAAAAACGAAACAAAACTGGGATGATATTATATCCAGTCTAGACAATGAATCCAATGAAATAACACACATGTATTTGTACACAAACACAATTATTACTAATAGTTAATTTACCATTGGAGTTTTCTATTTCATTCCATGCCACAAACAGTTAAGTAATTCAATTGAGCTGGGACTGAAGCTCCTCTTTGGAAAATGAACAGTCTCCTTTCTGTCTGCCTTTCAGTATTAATACATGGAAAAACAATAATACCAGGTACTCAATGCTATTTCCTCAGTGAAGCCTGTGGCTGCTACCTGGATTGCTTAAGTTAAATACTTAATCTAGAAACAGATGCAGAATTTAATAGTGATTTTTTTTCTATGACCATGAACTATTCTTTATTACTCAGTGTTATGTTAGCTATCTGCTTGATTGTTTGTGGCATATTATTTTTCTGATGCACTATAGGAGAAAATCTGTGAGGCATAGAGGTTTATTTTGGTATTTACAGTGCTGAGTACAATACTTGGGCTATAGTAGTGCCAACAAATAGTCGAGTCCATAGACAAAGAAATCATTGAAAATATTCAGGCAAAAGATACGAGCCTATAAACGTGAAACAACAATTTACTAGCTGTTATGATTTTCCTCATTGTTCATTAGTACACCATAATTTGCAGCCCGTCCCAACTCTGTCTCATCATTACTGGGTGCTGTCATGTTGTCTCTGCAGGCACATCCCAGGTGACAATGACTAAAGCTCTGAATTGATCGCAGGTGACTTTGCCTTGCCACTCACTATTTATCCCATCTGTAAGATGAAGTTTTACTTTGAGGTTAAAGAGAAAAGGAAGAAAGAAGAATCACAAATTGTATCTTGACTACTGAGTGGAAACTAGATGTTCTTAAACTAGATGTTCAGTTCCTGATGTTTGATATCTATGGACAAAGTGAATTTTAAAATAGTGACATCCAGTAGCACTCTTTGAAAGTGGGAATGGAGCTGACATAGGAACATATGCCTGTGATCCCAGCACAGATCCTCCTGAGGCCATGGGAAATCACCCCAAGTGTGAGGCCACTGTGGGCTACATATAGAGACCCTGTCTCTTAAAAAACAAAGCAACAATTAATCACTAAAGCAAAACAAACAGAAATAACTGGGGAAAGCTGTTATAGCCAGCAGAAAATACACCACCAAGCCTCCTGTTGTTCTTCTGAATAGTTGGACTCTAACAAATACCCTAAATTGTGTGTGGCTCAGGGAACATTGGACTAGATTCAGAAGCACTTCAGGAGTCTCTATGTGGGCAGACACAGATGGTTGGGGCCATATGGGCCTGTGGACTTCAGGGATAGTCATGTTCTAATAAACTTTCTCAGATTATTTCTTCCATCCAAATCCTCCTACTTGGTGTACATTCCTTTGTCAGACCACAGCAGGCATGTCCTTTCATACTGAGAGCTCTAAACTTTCTCCATAGGAACATGGAGTATGAAGACATGAGGGACAATTCCAGGGGCAAAAACATCAAGTTATTACAGATGATATTCTAGGAAATATTTTTGATAAGTGCAGAAAGTTCTAGAATCAGTTATGTTCCAAGGTGGAGTTAACCTCTCACTTTTAAATGTCTTTTTTATTTTTTAAATTTTTCTTACAAAAGATATAGTCTTATATCCCCCTGTGGGCTCTCCTCAGGGAGATTTTTGGTGCTCACTGTTGGGTAATTAGGTCCTCAGTCAGTCTCTGTTGGGGGGAGAGGGTTGTGCCTTAGGATATTTCTACGCATTCTGTGGCTCTTACAATCTCTCCCCCTGTTCAACAAAGATCCCTGAGCTGTGGCAGGTCTGTTAGCAGTCTGGTTTAGGGTTGAATTCTCTGTAGCCTCTGGGTTTCTGATTCCATGTGTTTTGATTAACCAGTGTCTCTATTTCACTGGAGCTGGTTGTCAGGCTAGTGGGCCTGGTAGATGTGGGATGGTTCTAGATTCTCTCCCTCACCTAACCTGTTAAGAATTTAACTTCATCCTTTTGAACACTAACAAATATTTTCCACTGAAATCTACTGGAATGATTGGTCCTAAAAATTGACCACGAATATTTGAGATGGTAAGAGATTGGGGAGTGAAGTCAAGCTTCCTTCCCTGTCTCACTTCATTCAAATACTCATGTTTGCTGAGGCTACTTCCTGAATAAACTATGACATTCCACTCATTTTCTTCAGCTTTCCTCATGGAAGATACAAAACTTAATAAAGGGAATTGTTAAAGGACACAGAAACACTGTATCTAAGAGCACAGAGACAATCAGTAATTCACTGATTCATTCATTCTTCAGTTACTCAGTAACAGCCTACAATGTACCCATAACTAAGGCTGAAATTTTAATGATAAATAGTACTTTTCTAAAATTCATGAGATCACAGTTGATGGAATACTAGGCTTTTTAAATGCTATAGCTAGTTCATTTTTTTTATATATCCTAAGAGCCAAATTATAAGTTGACCAATAAAATAAGGAAGGTTATTTAGGTGTAGACAACAGATTTTAAAATGGAGCACAGGGCATTGCTAAAAGCAAGATGACCCTTACCTTCAATAATTGACATTTTATATTTCTTATGCACAGGGAAAAGAATGCTATCAGGACTGCATATGCAACTCATTAATGAAGTTTTTACTGTAATTTGCCTCAGTTTAAGATGTCCCTTATTTACAGGGTGCTATGTTCTCAATTCTTAGTTTTTTTTTCCCCTTAAATATCATAGCTTTGTTAAAAGTGGTGTGTGGGAAGATTTCAGAAACACATTTTATTCCCATTCTTTGTTCTGTTCCCTTAGTACCATCTGATACAAGGGCGAGCCTCTCTAATTGACATTAATGACTGGGGTGGTGGTGGGGGAGTCCATTACAAATCACTGAATTTTTCAGCTTAGCAAAAGTGAGTAGAAAAATCAGGGACACTCGATTGAACCAGCGTATTTTGTTGAGAACTAAGAAAACATGTAAATACATTAATATAGCTTAGTATTTTAACATAAAAAGACATTTTGTAGAGATTTGACTAGGCCATTAGGAAACACTAGAACATAACATTTTGTGGAAATCTTTAGTTGTAATCTATAAAGAAAATGTCCCTATGGTTTACACATTTTTATGACCTCTATCAATATCCACTGTGGACAAGAACAAAATGGAATCCCCCCCATAAGAACCTCGGAGGTGAGCTAGTGCTGTGGTCCTGAGAAAGAAAGACATGTACAAAGATGGTGTGTGTGTGTGTGTGTGTGTGTGTTTATGTTGTGTTTTATTGTTTTATGATAACACTGCTTATGTTAATGGAAGTTTTGTGGTTTGTAAACATGCTAAATATCAGCTGTACAGGCTCTTAATGTTTATTATTCTTAGATCCCATTCCTCTTTTATCCTCACTCTTTATCAGGCAACAAAAATCTCTTCCTCCTACACACCAGAGTAACACACACCCTTATATACACAAAATTTTTTTAGGGCCAGCTGTGTATGCCTTCTGCATCCTTCAGGAGTTCAGTCCTCAAGGGGAGGGATTAAAGGAAGTAGAAAAGAACTGGATATGAAGGAGCAGTTAATGACATAGACAAGTGAGAGATTTTTTTTCTAATTGGAAATAATGTAATATACAATATGATATAGAACCTCACAATTAAAAATTTTAAGTTCCTTCTCTCTCTCTCTCTTTCTCTCTCTCTCTATGTATCTCTCTGCTTGAAAATGAATAAATAAAATATCTTTAAAAAATTTTTAAGTTCTTTTTAAAAGCAGATTTTTGATGTAAAAGTGAAGTATAGAATTTGGGACTTTGGTTATTCTTTCTTTGGTTTATCTACTGTTCTCTGTGTCATTTATTTCACTGTGATACATTTGAAAGTATCCAATAGGAAGAATGCCCCTGACAGAAGTGACTAAGAAGTAGCCCTAATGCTTTCCACCCGGATGTCAGTGTGCGTGTGACACCATTAATGCTTTTGCAACTAGAAGCAGGAGAGCAAAAAGATATATTTCTGACTGTGATTGCATTGAGAGAAAAAGTCACATAGTTTTAAAATCTAGGTTTCATCTAATAGGAACTTTCAATCTACATTTAATCTTTAAAATGAGTTATTCCTTGGCCTGAAGATACAGCTCAGTATTGAAGTACTTGTCCTAACATGTTCAAGGCACTAGGTTCAGTCCCCAGTACTAAGAAAAATTGATTTACTTTTGAAAATTAATTTTGGACAGTTATAAAAGCAATCATGAAACTTACTTCATATAAATATATTTATATTTTTGATTTCATGAACATAATACAAAACTTACCCAAGAAGAAAATTAAGATGGAATGCAAATACATAACACAATTTTACTTTTTTACCTGCAACTTTTATAATCAAGCTGTGCTGAGTTTTCTCCTTCTCACTGACTGATTTAGAAAATATCAGAGGAAATCATTTTGGTCCTGCAGGTATGTGGATTTGTCTTATTCTCTCTTGGAGCATCATCATAGATTCCAAACAGCATTTTCTCTGGTTTTATTATTATTTTTCTTTCTGCTGTTTTACACACTGTGAATATTTTTATTTGGATGCTCCTCTGTACTGGAAATGTGCTGAAACTTGAACTTCCTAGGGAATTTTGGGTGATGAAATATAAGTTATTTAGTCACTGAATGGGTTATGTATATAATAAGTGGAACCCAACAGATTTTTCTAGTAAATGTGTTTTGATTTATTAAAACATAACCAGAGAGAAACTTTGACAAACATTCATCATTCATGCTTAAAAAAAAAACCAAAATATAACCAAAAGCAATCATAGTTTGAACACTCAATGCATGCAAAGCTCTGCTGCAGTGGGACAAATGCATCTGCATATGAAATGGTGGAATAAGGAATGTTTTCCTGTGGATTTATAGGATACATCTTCCTTCCTTCCTTCCTTCCTTCCTTCCTTCCTTCCTTCCTTCCTTCCTTCCTTCCTTCCTTCCTTCATTCCTTTCTTCTTTCTCTTTATTCTCTTTCCTTCCTTCCTTCCTTCCCTGAATTTATATTAGTGCACTGCATTGAAAGAATAAGAAGAACATAGTGCAAAGGAAGGGTTAATTTCCAATCTTCCATCAAAAATGTTTGATAGTCTGTGGTAGCACTTTGATGAATTAAAGACAGACTAAAGTTGGAGTGGTGCGCCTGTACAACTATCTAGAATAAAGGTATTTAACTGTTTTCAGGACCAAAAAAGAAGCTATGAACATGCCAATCAATTAAAGAAAATCGGGTGTGTGCTTTTCTGCTTGTGTGTGTGTGTGTGTGTGTGTGTGTGTGTGTGTGTGTGTGTGTGTGTACTGAATATAGGGAAGTTATATTCCTATATATTATATTTGTAATCTCCTTTGCTAAGAAAAACCTTCTCTTATAGGAATAGATTTGCTAGGCAGGTATGGGAAAGAGGCTGAGTTTTGCTTTGGTATTCCTGTCTGTCACTGCTGCAGTTGAAAGCAGTCATTTCTGAGAACTTGAGAGGTATTTCTCAGCAGTCACCATGAGGGTGTTTACCCTCAGGGATTTGGGCCCAACAACTTTAGCAACCAAATTGGCTTAAAGACATTTCATCTCCAAAGGTCTCTGTCATGTTCAAAAAGAGCAAATCATCCTTAATCTACTGTTTAAATTGAAAGTGAAAGACAGTAGACATTAACCTGAGGTCTCCACTCCAGTCACATCTCACAATTGCATTAAAATGTCCCGGTTAGAATGACAGTCTATAACAACACACTGGTACTTCTGCTCTAAAATATTAATCATTCTCTTTGTAGCTCTGCAGATTCCTTGCGACTGAAGAAATCTTTTAACAAATGCAGGTGATAACAGACACATCCATTTGAGCCTTGGGAACTGTTTATGCAATGAGGGAAATATTCAAAACAGAATAGAGACTATAATTATTAGAACATTGTTTTTCTCTCTACTTATGCAAAGTATACATCCTCCTTCCACTCAAACCCTGTAATGTATGTAAATAACTTTCCCAATTCAAAGATAGGAATATTATAACACATATCATTTTATTGTTATGAGCTAATATATTAATAGTCTTAGTAAAGTAGACCCAGAATTGAAGAGTAGAGGCAATAAAAAATAGCTGAAGAGACACTGTTTCAGGTCTGAGCCTGGCTAATAGTTTTTGAGCTCATCTTTCACAGGGTTTTCTTTATCCTGTGAAGTTCTTTTGTTTTGTTCTTTACAAAATATTTTATTTATTTATTTATTTGCAATGAGATATAATGTGTGTGTGATAGAGTAGAGGGCAGAGAGTTATAATGAACTCTTGCCAATGAACTCCAGATGCATGCAACACTTTGTGCATCTGGTTTTATTTGAGTATTAGGGAATTGAACTTGGGCTTTCAGGTTTTGCAAACAAGTGCCTTTAACTGCTAAGCAATCTCTCTTTTAATAGACCATTTTTCTTTTAATAACTTCAAAGTTCCAGTTTAGGATGTCATAGAGCACAATGCTTCTGAAAACACATAAACACAAATTTGAGTCATGGCATAACATGAGGGATAAAACCCGTGCATGGCCAGGATCACAGAGCTAAGCAGTTTGTGGAGCGTTAGAATAAAGTTCTACTTACTGACCTTCTCAGCACTTGTTGACATTGGAACTTTTCATACATGCATGCATGTGTGTACGTATGTATGTTTGTGTGTTTGCATGCATGCATGTATATATGTATGTATGCATGCATGCATGTGAGGGGCTGGCTGCACATTAACCATTGTATTTTGATTTCCTGTTTCCCTAGAAGATGGTGTGGGGACCCATCACACCCCGCCTTCTTGATGCATATTGTAGCAGTTACCTGCTGGCTGCTTGGAGAAAAGTCCCATCCAGAAACTCATGGGAGGAAAGGGTTCATTTCCCTTACAGATTCATGGGGAAGCTTCATCATACCAGGGAAAGAATGGTATGGGAGCCAGCAGAGCCATCACATCTTGTTATATCAGCAGGGAGGAGGTAGTTAGCTCACCCATTAACACTCTAAAGGGCTTGACTAGTTAACTCCAAGGTCTGCCCCTCCACAACATACCTCCTCCAGCAAAACTCCACCTCACAAAGGTACTTTAACATTTCCAAACTGCTACTAGCTGGGAACGAAATATTGAAAACACATGAGCCCATAGGGAACATTTCATTAAAAATACCACACATATGAATATCTGCATGCCTCACCCAGAAATCTCCCCTTAATAGTGCCTTACTTTTCAGTAACCTGGCTTAACAAATGCTTGGACTCAGCACCATTTCATCCTTGTTCTTGCCCCACTCCTTGGCCCTGGGCCATATACCCATGAATATGCAGGACTCTTGTTTGGAACTCCTCAGCAAAGGGATGAATCTGCACTTCATCCATCCGAGGCACTGTCCTCTGCCAGTCAGTGGGGAAAATTGAAAATAATGGTGGATGCTTTCTTCCTTTGCCTTCACTGTTGGCAAGAAATGAATATAGCCTGATTATCACTTTTAATTTAGCTAATTTCTTAAGTAGCCACCTCTCCACATGACTGCTACTTATAATTATCTTATTTACTCACTGGTCTTCTTTATAATCACCATTCCCTGGATTGAATGCAAGTGCAATGATTCTTGGGACCTTGTGTGTACCATTTCTACACCTGGAGTACCAGGTAGGTGGCTGCCATAGTTTGGTTATTAATGAAAGTAAAAACAAATAAATGGAACTTGCATAGCTTCTAAAATACTTGGTTTCTTCTGGGAAAAAAATGGACATGTGCCAGGGCATGAATAATACTCTATTCATTAACATAAATCACAGATCATCTTTTATCAGATGCTAACTCGACTTTATACCTTTTTCTAACTCCCTGTCTGCACACATTCATCTGCTGACTCTTAAAAGATCCCTGGAAATAACATTACACATAACTAACTGTGGTTGACATAATTCACATTTTCCCCCTGTCTGATGCTGATTGCTAGTTACTAAGACCATTCTTCATTGAGTTTTTAAACGTTGATTCCCTTACGAAATATCCCATTTTTGTTGAACTTTTCCTCTCCTGGGCTCTAAAAATCTTACATTTGACTTATTTTACTTATTACAAAAATAAAAACAGAAGTTTGGGACTTATGACCTGTGGGCCACATGGAGCATCTGGCCTTTTTTTTTTTTTACCCAGTCCTGAAGTTCAGATGGTTTTACATCAGTAAAAGGTTGTTAAAAATAATATATGACAGAGATAGCGTATAGCCCATAAGCCTGAAATATTTACTATCTGGGCCTTTGCAAGAAAAGGTTGTTGAACCCTGCTCCAAAATATAATCAATCAGCTTCCAGGGGGCCAACACTCATAGATTTACTTGTTAGCAACTGAAATCCTGCATTAAAATGGGTGGCTAACCTCAAAGAAGACTACCTAATTATAGGGGAAACAAGCTCTTTTGTGCTTGACATCTCTACCAGGAATTTAAGCTTTTCAAGGTGATTTCTTACATAAATATGAGGACAAAATTAGCACATGCTACTTTCAATGGTAAGCAGACACTGCAAAATTCAATCTGTTCTTCAAATGAGAGCACAATGGAGAGCCTCCTTTAGACTTCAGGGTCCAGTGCTTATTAACTTGGTTCTCTGCAACTTAGGTCCTGGTGGCAATTGTGTGCAACAATTTACTCTGGAGTTTCTAGAAGTTCATTACTGTAATGAACCATGCTAAGGTATATTTCTAAATTCATTCTGGCAGTGATGAGATGAGTAGGCTGAGGTGAGAAAGGAAGGGAGGCTAACACCCAGGGAGCCAATTTGCAAAGACACGTCTATTCAAAACACACAACCATGTGCTATGTGTGTCTCCACTGAATTTTCTGTTGTTTTGATTAGCATGTCTGAAAAAGGAGTTGACTGCATTTAATAAATGTAGAAAAGTCTTTCTGACTCCAAAGAGCAAAAACTTTCATCCATGCATCCAACTGCCCACTGAATATCTTCTATTTAGCAAGTCTTGGGAATCTTACACTAGACTCAGATGCACTTCTAACTAGTGGGGACTAAAACTGAGCAAAGTGATATTTCTCTCTTGGCCCATTCTTATGGTATGTGCTATGGAGATAAATATCATAAAATAAGAGAAAAGAAGTGTCAAAATGCGAGTGCTTTTCTGTTGAATGATAAGTTACTGAAACCTCACTCATGCAGAGAAAATAGAGCAGAGATTGGAAGGAAGTGTGAAACTCAGCAGTGAGATCAAAACATCTGATGTGGGAGAAATTGCAGAAATCAAGGCATTCAGGTTTGTTGGGAGGGTAGCAAGAAGGCCCAAACAAGTGAGCAGAGAAAGAAGTAGAGGAAGTCATATCAGAGATGGCTCAGTGTCCTAGATCTATGAGATTCTCTGGAGGCTGTCTTTTGTGCTGACAGTGAAGGAAAAACTGGGGTCTTTAATCGTAGGGTTATGGTTATATAATGTAGACTTTAAAAGATTGCAGTGACTTATTTCTATGGAGATTAAAGTTAAAAAGAAGGATGAATCTTTAGATTTCTGTTAAAAAGACGTTGCAGTAATATGAAAAATGATGGTTTCCAGGAGCAGGATTGAGGTGGCAGAGGGGTAGGAAATCATGTTTAAAGAAGATACAATACTTTGAAGTTGTATCTTATTTCTGTTGTTGATATATCATACACAAAACGTAAGAGGAAGGGAAAGTGAAAATGAACTCCAGTTATTCTCTAGAACAAATGGAACAATGTAACTGACATTTGGAAGATGAAGAAAAAATGTGGGAGGGGGTACAGGTTTGGTGGGAAATGAACTCCAAGTCGGTTGCTGGACTTGCTAATTTGAACATGGTCATTAGACATCAAAGTGAATTGACCAATATGGACATGCAAACCAGAGAAAAGTCTGAGATGGAAGTACATATTTGGGAGTTTTCACTTTCTAGATTGTGAAAGCATGGAATGGAACGAGGCCATCAGGAAGTTGGTGTGTTTGGAGATGGTGCCTCTGAGAAGTGAGCTCTGGCTTGTAGATGAAGATGTGGTGAGCCAAGAAAGGGAGGCTGGAAATGTCCATCCAGTTAATGCTGGGAGAACTATGCTGGGCAATCTGGGTGTTAGGAACCAAAAGAAGAGAGGGTGTCAAGGAGGGGTGACTAATTCTGTTAAGTGTCACTGAAGGGGAGTAAAATGACTGTTGCATTGAGTGATGTTTCAATTAGTGACTTTTAGTGGAAAAGCTGAAGATGTGGTAGGTTCTGAGATAAATCATTCTTTAAAGGAATACTAAGGCAAATTATCATAAAAGAAATTGGATAACTTTAAAATGTATAGATTCAAAGAAGTTGGCTTTTTTTTTTTTTTTTTGGTGGGGCATGGTGTGTGAGGATACACACACACAGTTATGCTCACACCATACTGAATACATGTGTGGATGCAAGAGGAGAGGTCCTGGGTCCTTTATTATTCTTTCACCTTAATTTTCTTTTCCTATTATTATTTTTTTTGAGGTAGGGTATCACTCTACCAAAGGCTGACCTGCAACGCACTCTATAATCCTAGCCTGTCCTTGAACTCACATGAATCCTCTTACCAGTGTCTCCCAAGTGCTGGGAATTAAGGGCATGTGCCACTGTGTCTGGCTGCCATATTTCTTGAGACAAGGTCTGTTATTGAACCTAGAGTTCTCAGTTTATCAGCTCTACTCTTTGAATAGAAAACCAAACAATTGCCCTCAGTGCTTATGAGCACTGAGGATTTCAAGCACACACCATTATACCTGTCCTTATATGTGGGTGCTCCCTGTGTAACTTGCATGGGATTTCATGCTTGCACAGCAAGTACACTCACACATGATCTATTTCCCAAACCTAAAGGAAATTTTTTAGAGGGATAAATTTTATTTTATTTTATTTTATTTTTTTCTTTATTGTCCATAATGAGTTACATTGTTTAGTGGGCCAACCATGAGTTGTTATCCCCAGTTCCCCGTTGCCCCCCTTCCCCATCACCGATCAGCTGGATATCCTCCTCCGTGGGCCGTCTGTATCAGTCTTTGTGGTAAGGGACCATGGATAGTCCAGTCTTCAGCTGGGTTCTCATGACCCAAGTGTGTTGTTACTGAGGGTTGCCAAGTCTCTGATATTCTCCCCCACCACGGCTCTCACAATCTTTCCGCCCCCTCTTCCGCTCAGTTCCCTGAGTCGTGGTGGGTGAGTATTGAGGCTGCTTTAGTGTTGTGAGCTTAGGGGTTTTTGTGTCAAGATTCCTTGGTTTCTGTCACACTGGCTTATCCTTTGTTGATTGAATGGCTATGGCTGTGGGTCCCTTGTTCATCCAATCATTCTCTGTGGGGTTCCATGTGGATCCTCCCCCATATGACTGTGGTGGCTCATCTCATGCCAGGATCTCAGCTTTCTGCCTGCGGTCAGTTGGTAGGGTTATATGGGCCACAGCTCCCTTGCTGTATCCTGAAAAATACAAACACAATCTCCATTGGAGAATGAGGTCAGTATCGGTTAACAAATATACAACAATCTGGATTACCAAGCTTCTATTTTCAAAAGCCTCCCCGGCAGTCACTCGCATAGTGCATCTTTTCTTGTAAGCCCATGAGTATGGGATCCGGTGCTTATAGCCCTGAATCCCCGGTTCCAATCAAGGCTTCCCCCTCACTGAGTGGAATACTTGGCCAAATTTAATAGCTGTTGATTGTCTCCCCCAGACCCAGGTTCCTTCATTGCACAATTGCTCATTTCTTGGTTTCCTTTTCTCTCCCAGTAGGAGGTGTGGTCAGCCTACTCCTGGCCTCAGACTGTGTTCCATGCCAGTGGTCTGTTTACACCAGCTGTCGTTCAGCTTCCCCTGGCAGCTTGTGTAGTGTCTTCCAGCACTGCACTAACTGCCATCTGGGGGCTGGTTACCATTCCTGACCTCGAAGAGTCTCTCAATGCTGAACGATGGTATTCTATGGTTTTTTAGCAACAGGGTTTTGCCTCAGGCCTGGTGAGGGTGTTCAAGAGCCTTGACAGAATTCTGTCTTGTTTTTGGAACCTCATGGGTCACTTTGGTCAACAGCTCAGTGAGGGAAGGAACCAGTGGCTGGGACCTGGGGCTGTCAGACTGCTCAATTGTTCACAGACTTAGACATTCTCCCCTACTACTCATGGCCCCCCTTACCAGTTGACACCCACTACTTACTCTTTAGGTTACAGTGTGCTCGTGAGAATTTTATGTTTTTGAACCTAATTTGGTTTGGTCTCATGTTTGAGCCATTTCCCTCATCCCTTCCCTTACCCCACATTTATAACCTCTCAGTTCTTTCTACTAGTCTGCATAAGGAAAACGGTTATCCTGGTTAAGGACCACATATGAGGGAGAGTATGCGGCATTCCATTCTCTTTTCTTTTGAGTGTTCGCTTAGTAAGATCTGCTCGAAGTCAGACCATTTTTTCCTAAATTTTGATGTGTCATTTCTCCTTTCAGCTGAGTATAATTCCATCGTGTAAATATACCACAGTTTCGTTGTCCATTCTTCCATGGATGGGCATTTGGGTTGATTCCAATTCTTGGCTATTATGAATTGAGCTGCTATAAATATAGTTGTACAAAATTTTCTGCATCGAGATGTGGCATCCTGCAGGTAGATGCCTAGTAGAGGGATAGCTGGGTCCATTGGTAGCTCTATGTCCATTCTGACTAGGAGTCTCCACACTGCTTTCCATAATGGTTGAACAAGTTTGCAATCCCACCAGAAGTGAATGAGGGTTCCTTTTTCCCCACATCTTCGTCAGCAATGATTGTT
>PVHP010028053.1:0-23448 GCA_004024765.1 Zapus hudsonius
CTCTCTCTCTCTCTCTCTCTCTCTCTCTCTCTCTCTCTCTCTCTCTCTCTCTCTCTCTCTCTCTCTCTCTCTCCCCACCCCACTCTACTCCCATTCCAGGAATCTCCTTGCCAAGTCCTTTGCTCACCACCTCTGTCCCCAGCTTAAGGCTTTGCTAATGCTGTGCTGCACAGAGGTGCTCTTTCTGCAGGTGCCTCAATGACTCACCTGTGCACCTTGCTGATGTCTCTGCTCAAATGCCAGGAGAGAGGCCAGCCCTCCCACACCAGCCCTGCCTCAGACCATCACCCCATCTCCTCATCCTGCAGGCCAGATAAACCACACCATGATTACTTTTCGCTTCTTAGACTGGCTGCTTTCCTGAACCGTGAACTTTATGAAGACAGGGAAATTGTTACGGGGTGTGGACAGAGCAGTTGCTCGGTGAGTGTACACTGGCAGAGGGAATCTAGGGGTACAAATGGAAGCTTCTACAATCCATTCAGACACTGTGTTTGACCTCCAGTCAGCTCACAGGCTTTCCTGGTCTCTAGCTGGGACTGTTTTCCTTTGACTACATGAAGACAAATTACATTTTCCTTTACTCATAGCTTAATTTGGGTTCACATTACACTCCGACTGCTCTGATTTACATATAATAATATGAATTGCAGCTAAAGATATAGTTCAGTGATGGAGCACTTGCCAAGCTGATGCAAGGCCTGGTTCAACCCTCATTGCATGGGTGTCTGCATGTGTGTGTGCATCCATAAACATTTAAAATTAAAATTTACATTAAAACATATTTTCATTATCATTTATATGTTCACCGTGTATATTTATATAAAATTTTTTGAATCATGCTCAAAATAATTATCCACAGGTATATACAAGAGAAAGAGAGAAGCCAGGCAAGGAAAGCTTTTAATTTCACCAAGTTTTCTATTCTGTAATAATTAAACTTGTAAGCCAAACCTTGGTGATAGAAGAAAAGTTTATGAAGACTCATAAAATATCTATAACTGTCGATAATTTCTGAGACCCTAACCTTGAGAAAATAATTATAAATTCGAAGTCAATTTGGTAACAAAATACTAATATACTAGTAATTATAGTAAAACTAAGAGAAAATATGAACATCCACCAATAGGGAAATGGTTAAATGATGAGAAAAACCACAGAAAGGAATTCATGGATATTGAGCAATCTTTTCAAGATCACAGGACAACTGTGGAGATGATAATGGTATGTGTGAAGATAGAAAGAAGTATATATTTTATAAAAATATGGCATAATTATTTTTTAAACTACAGCTTTGAAAATAACAATCTGCCAAGTACTGAAGGTGATGTTGCATGCATGGGAACCCTGTGGGAAATTTTTCAGAGTTTCTATTCTCTTGTGTCCTGAGGGTGATCTGTCCCTTCACTAGTAATGATAAATAAACTCTCACAAAAGCACTAGATCAGACAGTCACACTTCCAAACTTCATAGGCTCATTCTGTACCTTGTAGGAAGCCATCTTAATCAAAAGATAAGTGTCATGAAATTCTATGAATCAAGTCACAATATAGACTTCCCAAAGTTTTTGAGGAAAAATAACCAATATTCTTGTCCTGTCTCAAATCTCTCCTCTAGGTGACTCTCAGTATAGCCTCTTTGATGTCAACCATCGGCTGGCCACGACTGTGTTATGTGTGTTCTAATTTACAAGAATGTTTACTCATATACATCCGAGTATGTAGTTAGTTCTCTGAAGTAAAAATAATAATCATGGGGCTGGAGAGATGGTTCAGCAGTTAAGGCACTTGCCTCCAGTGCCTAAGGGCCAAGGTTCAATTCCCCAGTACCACATATGCCAGACCCACAAGGTGATGGCCCTGGTTATCTCTCTCTCTCTGTATTTCTCTGCTTGAAAATGAATAAATAAAATATTAAATAATAATAATAATAATCATGTCAATGTGACTATTAAACTTTAGCCCATCTGTCTTTCTCTGTGGTGCCAGAGTTTGAACCTATGGCCTCACATGTGTTATGCAATGGCTATTACTGGACAATTGCCCAGCCCATGTTTCTATATTTTTAATTAGTAGCTTGCTTAATTATGCAGATTTCCTAGATAGGTTATCATAATTTAATAATTAAATCCAAGACTATTTCCATTATTTTATCAAAGTGTTTCAAATATATTTAAATAAGAAATTTAATTCATTTATGGCAAAAAAAATCCTTTCGAAAATGTTGGTAGTCTGTATTGTTATAATTCTAGAGAAGAAGTTGATAAAAAAATTTTCAGCAAAGGCCCAGATAATAAATTTCTAGGGATTAGTGAGCCATTTAAAAATATAAAATTTAAAAATAATAAAATATAAAAAATAATATAATAATAAATATAAAAACCATCCTAGGTCATATTAGAGCTATTTTTATTATTTGGAGGTCATGGACCTTCTTAGACATCACTATATGGGATGTTCTTATGGTTGTATGTCCCATCTTCAAATCTGTAGCTAGGGATGGAGAGGTGTCTTAGCAGTTCAGGCATTTGCCAGTAAAGCCTAAAAACCCAGGTTTGATTCCCCAGTACCCATGTAAGCCAGATGCATAAAGTAGCTCATGTATCTGGAATTCATTTGCAGTGCTAGAGGCCCTGGCACATTCTCTCTCTCTCTCTCTCTCTCTCTCTCTCTCTCTCTCTCTCTCTCTCTCTCTCTCTCTCTCTCTCCTCTTTCTCTCTCTCTCTTTCTCCTATCTCTCTCTCCTTGTAAATAAATAAATCAATAATTTAAAAACTGTATCTAATCTTTAAATTCCTTCTCACATCTGTTAGTCATAAAATCTTTCTAAGGCACCATGGCCAAATGAGACCTCTCTCCCCTTGAAAACCCTAATCATTTTGTACTTTCTCTGGCTTTATATAACGAGTGCCTATGCCCTGGTTCTTGGTGTGAACATTTTCAGGGAAGTGTCCTCATTCGTTTTTCACTGTTACGTGCACAGAGCACCAGGGTGCAGTAATGGCTGGAGAGAAATATCCCCACTCAGCGTCTTCCAGTGCAAGATGTATGCCCAAGTGGTTTAACTATCGCCTTTGAGGGCCTAAAATAACTATAGACAGTGAAAGTCTGCAAGCTTTGTAAACACTGTTGGATTTTCATGATATTAAAATGTAAGATAAAATTTATCTTTGAATCAGAGGAATAATCACTGCATTTGCCGAGGAGGCAGGAGAGAGAGAAAAGGAGAAACGGAGAAGAAAATAGAAGAGAAGAGGAGGAAGAGAAGGAAAAGAAGAAAGAGAAAAGGAAAGAGGAGAGGAGAGGAAAGAAGAAAGGAGAAGAGAGGGGACAGAGGAGAGAGAGGAGAGAGAGGGAAAGGGGAAGGGAAAGAGAAGAGAAGAGAGAAGGGAAAGAGGAGAAAGAGAAGGCACCTTTCAGTTCCTGGCAAGGCCCAGGATGCTGTCTCAGCAACAGTCCATCTTCCTAGAAGATGCGCCCAGTCCCCTGTGTCCTCCTCAGAGTGGGAGATGCCTTCCACCATCCATCTCGGGTCCTATGGGCCCATTGTTCTGACACCCTGATTCTCGCAGTGTCAAGTGGACCATCCCGCACACCAGGGAAACCCAGGGAGCATGAATGAAGTCTTCCAGAATGAACCCGAAGTGAAGATGGGAACTTCTCAGGAAAGGTCCACATTCATGTCTAACTCTCACGGGCCATGACACAGAGGCCAGAGAGAGACGATCTTTAGAGGTTCGGGAGGTACTCTGCCTGCATGCACACACTGGGAAAGCCCCCGTTAGCTGTGTATTCTTAGCAAGTAAACCTTCTCAAACCACAGCTGATTCATCTGTGCAGAAGACAATGAAAGCATCTAACTCATGGAGAGATACTTGTGAAATGAGATGAGTTCATGAATGCATTTACAATCATGCACAAAACACAATAAATGCCTATGCATGGGAGCCATGGTATATAAATGCACACATAGGAGCCATGGTATATAAATGCACACAGAGAGAGGAACAAAGCCCAGTGTTGGTATTGACCTCTAAAAAGCCACACGTATCTTTGCCTTCAGACATGTATTGTGTTTTATTTGATTCTTGAGATAGATTTACCATAGGAAGAAATTTACAGAAAATAGGAGACACGCTAGGTAAGAACCATAAAATCATTTTTAAATGCAATAGAAGGACACAGCAAGCTGAAAATACACAAACGATTATGTGACAAAGAGAGAAATGGAAATCATGAAGGCCTCCAGCAGCCTCCGGCCAGCGCCTCCAGGGTTTAGCAGTATATGGTGGCCGAATCAGCTTCCACGCACAGGCACGTGGGCCTGTGGCTCAGTGGTAATACTTACCCCCTTTCTCTCCCCCAGGGTGACCTGCCTTTCTGTCTGTCTCCTGACCAGGACTTCCTGCCCAAAGCTCACTCTGATCCTTGGCCTCCTGAGAAGCAGGCTCACTGGACTTCTCAACTATGTCCTCAGCAATCTCTGGGGATTCCTTCTCCGTTTCTGCCTGCAGAGCATGCTCACAGCTGTCCTCTGTCACCAGAAGCCTGCCCTCCATGTGTGCCTTGGTCGTTTCTTGGTTGTTAATCTCAGTTTCCAAGGACTCTTCAGCTGGGAGGTGGGGTTTTTCTGTCTCAACACTTTCATCCAGCTCTGGAGAAGAGGAAATTCTGGAACTTTCACTGGCACTGTTTCCTGTGTGGGTTTTCCTGTCTCCCTCTGAAGATTCATCTTCGCTTTCACTGGAGCAAGGGTGACTTCTCGATGAGATGGACGAAGCAGTTTTAATATCTGTAAAGAGGGACAATGACAACAACCATGTTATTCCCTGTGTTAATTGCTTGACTTGAAAATTCACCATACTAAGATTTTAAATAAATCAATCACTTCTTAGTAGATTTCATTCACTTGTCTTTACCTTCCATCGTACCACCATGAGAAAGAAAAGTCATCTATCTGTGAACTATAAAACCTTATTTGTTTTGTTTTATGGGTTTTTTTTTAGAGACAGGGTCTTTCTATATAGCCCAGGCTGCCCTCAAAGTCCAAATCCTTCTGCCTCTGCCTCCCAAGTGTTGAGATTATAGGTGTGTGCCACCACACCCAGCTCATGAAATGTAAGTCTTAAACAGGAGATCATATTTAAATGACAATCAACTCTCTTGTTGTGAATACCTTTGCGAACATTTTTTGATGAGAAAAATTTTATATATATCAACTTTGTTGTAGGAAAAAAATGAACAGCGCTTTTATAGGAGCACTGTGCACTTACCTTCTTGAACAGCCAGTGTCTGCTATGTATGAAATGTAAACTATATTTTCTAGCATTTATTTATTTGCAAATACAGAGAAAGACAGAGAGGGACAGAGACACACACCCAGAGAGAATGGGCACACCAGGGCCTCTTGCCCCTGCAAACAGACTCCAGATGCATGGGGCATTTTGTGCATCTGGCTCATAAGTAGGCACTGGAGAATAGAACCCAGGCGATCAGGAATTGCAAGCAGGTGCCATAACCACTGAACAACCTCCCCAGCCCTGAAATGTAGACTATTTTTATCTCCTATAAAAGCTACAGTCCTAGAACACACTGGTCCCTGAATATGGTAAGATCTATAAACTTATCCAGTACCTAGACATTAAATGAATAAATGGTCTTTAGGTGGTGTGTGTGTGTGTGTGTGTGTGTGTGTGTGTGTGTGTGTGTGTGTGTAAGATATTGTCTTCCTTTGAGTTCCCTGGAACCAAGTTGCTGAGATGAAGTCTCCAGTGTGGATGATGTATTGAGTAGATACTCCGGGGGGAGTCAGGCAGGGAAAGACACAATGAATCAATGGGCTATTTCAAGCAAGGACTCAACCTCTATGGCATCCCACGGGGATCCTTGACGTGTGAGCTCCATTAGAAGGATATGATGAAGTTAAGATGGAACTGGCTTTTCATACTTTAAACCACGAAGGTGTTGGCTGTGGACCGCCCTGGGGGGGATGTAAACTCTCTGGCTCTTACAGATTCTGTGTGGCAGCAGCTGAAGCAATTCTGGCAACCTAAATCAGTCCCCTGGAGAAGGCAGGGTGCAGAACCTGGGAGACAGGCACAGGTGCAGGAAAAGAGACCTGAGCTACACTCTGAGATAGAGCCCTTGCAAGCTAGGCTCCAGCAATAGTCAAAAGTGGGTCACACCTTAGCCCAAAGCCTCTCCAAAGCCTCCCAGAACGTGACCTGCACACCAAAACTTTACATAGAGACACAGTGGAATGATCGGGGCACACACTGCTTTGGACCCCAGACATACAAGCTCACTTTTGCTCTTTGCATTTACTTTCATAGTTACAGAACATACTTTTCTGGTGGTGCTAGAGATTGAGCACTGGTATCGGATATATTTTCAAATGCAACCACCTTGGCACTTAAAGACTTCCTAGATTTCCAGTGTTCTCTCCGTGCTCATGTGTACTTCTCATTATTTTACTCCTGGCTGACAGGCACACACAGATCTCTACCAGGCATTGCAGAGTTTAAGAAAGGCAAAGCCTACCTTTACCTTTATCTTCATCCCTCTAGCTCTACCAGCTCTCTGTGACAGGTGCTAGTTTTAAATATAGTCACAGAGACTAAAGTATCCGAGAAGAGGCAAGAGATGCTCTGAACAGAGAGACTCAGACAAAAAGCCTTTAAGCAGCAAAGCCTCTGAAGCACCATTCCATTTGTTTTTCTTCTCTCCAAAGACCCGGACAGGCACTGATGAGCACCATTCCTCAAACGCCTCACACGGCAAACCACTCAGTCTTTCCTCTCCTTTTATGACATCTGGGTGCGAAATCTCTCTGCAGGAAACGTTGCAGCCTTAGATGTCATCATTCTTGGGAATGCTGTGCACTTTTATTATGAATTTTTGAGAGAGAGAGAGAGAGAGAGAGAACACCAGGGCCACCACCTTGTGGCTTATGTGGGTCCTAGGAAATTGAACCCAGGGCCTTAGGCACTGGAGGCAAGTGCCTTAACTACTGAGCCATCTCTCCAACCCTACCCTTAGAATTTTCATGTGGGTTCTGGGAGTTGGACTCTGGTCTTGATGATTCTGAGGCAAGTACTTTACCCACTTAAGCTATCTCCTCAGCCCTAACATTTATTTTGTTAAAAGAGAAACAATTCACTTATTAGTAGTTTCACTGATACCTTTCATTAATGCAGTTAGTGAGGACAAGATGTTAAAAATCACCCTCTGAATCTTGGCGGGATGACTCCTGCTTTTGGCTCTGAGAATTGTTCACATAACAGATGGATGAATATGCCCTCTATCTTTCTTTAGTAGCTTCCATTAATTTTATTATTTTATTTCAAAAGGCTGACACACACACTCCGGTTCAATTTTGAGTCAGTTCTTCAGTGAAGAAAGATCAAGAAAACGAATAGCCTCCGAGTGGCGAGGACTCCTGACCTCACATATATACTCATGACAGTCACACGTGTCTCTCTAGCTGCCTGCTGTGATTTAGTTTCTCTCATTTCTTGCTCTCATCTTCCAGCAGATACTTGGGAAAGACTAGCATCAGAGAAATGGCCTTGAATGTGTTAGGGCCTGTGGAATGGGACTTCTCACAATAAATTTTATTTATCCTTTTAGAAATAAAGCAAATTTTATATAAAAACTGTCCTATAAAAGAACTTTGAGGGCACGTTGGAAATTATGTTGTCATTAAAAGACAAAAGCTATCTCGGAGGCATACAGAAAACTGGCTCCTGTCCAGTACAATCTATCTCACGATGTCCCTTCCCCATACTGGCACAGAGGAGCCTGCTCTTGGTTTTTCTTGGGCAAAGAAAAGATTTGTCCTCGATGCCTGAGATCCTTCCACAGCCAACAACTTGTGTCCACCTTCCCCATCCCAGTAGTATCTCTGCTAGACTGTCTCCACCTAAGTCAAGTCTCCAATCCGTTTTCCCTTTCATGACACTGGTAACTAGACCTGGTAACTAGTCCTTTGTATTGGTAACTAGACCTGGTAACTAGTCCTTGCTTGGCCTGTGTAGTCACAATTGCACACATCTAGGAACTGAGATAAAATTATCTCCTCTTCTGTAACACAAAACTGATGGGTGCCATCATGACTCTGCATCATCATGACTACTGCAGCTCATTTGGAGTGTGACTTTCGACAGTGCATGACTTGTCAAAGCCTCGTTGTACAACTTTCTCAACTGCTGTATACTTTCCACAAGTCCTTGCAAGAGCAGCTCATGAGAGGATGGAGAGATGGCTAAGTGGTTAAAGGCTTTTGCTTGCAAAGCCTAACCTTCTGGGCTAATTCCCCAGTATCCACATAAAGCCCAATGCACAAAGTGGTGCATGCATCTGGAGTTCATTGGCAGTGGCAGGAGGTCCTGGCGTGCTCATTCATTCTTCATTCTCTCTCTCTCTCTCTCTCTCTCTCTCTCTATATATATATATATATATATATATATATATATATATATATATATATATATATCTGCTCACAAGTAAAATTTTAATATGTTTAAATTTTTTCATGAAAAATTACCTTAATCAATTAAATAATCATCGAATAACTTTCTGTGGTTTTGTATTATAAATGCAGCATACGCTAATGAAGTATTTCTTGGGAGTCGACCCAGTACATTATATTTAGTGTTAACACAGCTACTATTTATTAAGGAAAGACATGAGACTTGATTATGTTTGTGCATCGGCACAAATGGAGTAAAAAGTTCATAAATATCTCACTTGAAGTACAGAAGAGATAGTATCTTCTTTGGCCACATCCAGAAAATGAGTTCAAAAGAGATTAAACAATACTCAAATCCATTAGCTTTAAGCTTTGCAAAAGCACTTCTTTTCCAATGACTCACTATGATAAAATCAAAGGCTCTGTATACTGCACCACCTTCACTCAGGAAGCCACGACTGCCATGTGCCATTGTCCATCTGTCTGCAGTTAGCATTCAGGGAGAGCATGGCAAATACCTTTCTCCAGAAGTCGGATGGGCACAATCTATGCTGGCCTCCTCTTCATCCGTCCTCCTCTCCAAATCGCAGAGAACATTCAAGACAAGCTAAAGCCCAAGATGCAGATACACAGCAAATGACACTAGCTGAAGCTTTTCTGGGTCTATTTACATCTCTGGCTATGATAAATACAGTTTACCATTGATATGAAACTATTATTTCATTCGGTTCTCAATGTTTAGGAACTCTGTGTGAGCATTCACCCACATAGTGGTGTGTGTTTGTGCGTGTATGTGTGTGTATGTGTGTGTTGTACATCAGTGTTCATGGAGCACTGTCTGACTGCCACCCTGACATATATATCCTATACATAACACAGTTAGCACCTAGCAAACAATTTACAGTGAACCTGCCATCCTTCCTCATTTCTGAGGTTCTGAGTGGCTCTCATCCTTACTACCTGCAGGTATGGATTCATTCATCCACTAATGCATATTGAGAACATCCCATGTGCCAATCAGTATTCTGCAAGGAAAAGAAAGCCCTGAACTTGGCATGTACACACGTTATATACTCTATAGTAGTTAGCTACTTGTCTCCTGAGTGATAAGCACAATCGATCAACTTTACTGGCTCATCGAGGTATCTAACTATTTGCCCAACGTGACTGCAGTCATTCTTAGAGGCTGTTGCTACCCTCTTATTACAATCAAGAGTCAAAGTGTTTTTTTCTAAACCAATTCCAAGGGATGAGCCTGGTTTTAACTCATTTTCTTACCTCTTAGCATGGAACATGCATGGTTTTAAATTCCCCATTTCCCTAATTAGTATCCTGATTTTAATCTAGCATTGAGATTATGAGATTGAAAGACAAGATATTTGGGGTTAACCCATTATATCAGATGACTAAAGTAAAATAAAATTTAGATAATGGGCTAGGGAGATGCTTTAGTGGGTTAGGACCTGAGTTCAGATTCCCCAGGACCTCCATACAAGCTGGATGTGGTAGCTTACATCTCAAATCCTAGCCCTCTGATGGCTACATGGGAGGCAGAGACAGAAGAATCCTCCAGAGCTTGTACAGATTCTGATAGACAAAAATAGACCTTTCTTTTTTTAAATATTTTATTTTTTTCATTTTACAAGTAGAGAGAGAGAGAGAGAGAGAACACCAGGGCCACCACCTTGTGGGTCTGGCGTATGTGGGTACTGGGGAATTGAACCCGGGGCCTTAGGCACTGGAAGCAAGTGCCTTATCCACTGAGCCATCTCTCCAGCCCAAAAGAGACTTTTCATCAAATAAAGTGAAGGGCAAAGATGGGCAACTGAGGTTGTTTGTTGACTTCCACATACAAGCTGTGCCCCCATGCACCTGCCCTCACACACAAGCACACATACATCATACATACACACAGACAAGAAAAATTTAAATTATACATATGACACACAATTAATCCCAGCCCAGTAAATATAATACTTTTGAACTCTAATATTAATTTTATCTTTCTTAATCCTTAATGTAAGATTTCACAGAAATTCTTCACAAATTATGCTCCTATTTTCTTCAAATTGGCTACGATGCATGAATTTATACATCATACTACTTCTATGTTGTTCCATCTTGATCATACAAGCTGATAAAAATTGGCTTCTATTTTATAGAAGATACCAGGGCTCAACCAATAACTTCATTGCGACAATACCTGAGAGAAGTGCCTTCTTTATATGCAATAAACATTCTAAAATGAACATATGCTTAAAACTAGAAGTGGGCAAATTCCACATATGAACAGTAATTCACCATGCAGACAATTATCAATCCTCGAAATGCCTCAGTTCATCAATGAGAGGGATACATTTTTATCAGGGTCCCTATCTACTGACAAATGAACCAGTAACAAGAGGTAAGGGGCCATATATGCATAGCTACCGTAATGCTTATATTTAATTGACCTTCTTGAACTGAAAGATGAATCAAATCTTGAAAATGGAATCAAATCATACCATGTTGTAAATCACAAATCTTTACACCTGTGTTTGCTGGCCTAGTCAATCATCAGTCATTCCCAAGAGTTCCTCAAGCAGCTAGGTCTCGCCATCACTAGGAACAGAGCCCATTCCAAACTGTAGAGAAGCCAGGTGTGGGGAGATAGGCCTTGGATCCCAGCATCAGGGAGGCTAAAGCAGAAGGATCCCAAGTTCAAGGCTGGCAATGGCCTCATAGGGAGACCATGTCTCAAAAAGCCAAAACAGTAGAGAAATAACTCTCCTGAGAACATTTTATATAAGCCAAGGAATGGTGATAAATTTAACTGTGTTCCTTAATGCTCTGACTTCTTTTTCAGCAATCAAAAAGGGACTTGGGTTGAGAGATTATAAAGCATGCAGAGACACCCACCCATGTGTGCTCACAGGCTCCATCTCTGTCACAAAGCGGTGTGACCCGTGCCAAGGGGAGGCATGTTATACCACAGTCCTCAGAGCATGAGGTCAAGACACACAGAGTTTTGGCACAGGAGGAGGCTTTGCTAGAAGCTTCTTCATATCCACAGTCAAGCCAAACAATAAGTAGATGGAATGTTTTTGTGATTCTGGGATTTTAAGTCTATGAGGTCTATTTCTTCAACACACTGGGGGGGGGGGGAACCCCAGATAAATTATTTCTTACTAGTAAAAAGAGAACTGCTTCAAATTTTGCTTTGATCATATTCTGGGAATCTTCTATCTCTCTGTTTCTCCGGGTTCTCCACCTGTCTTCCCTCTCAGGAGTTACTCAGTCTCTTACTCACGGGCACTCTTATCCAAAAGGACCATAAAAGACAACATCCATTCCCAGCGACAAGATACCACTCCCCTCAGCCTTATGACATTTGTCTATAACAACAGATTTTCATCAGGTAAATTGCAGCCTGGAGTTGCCAGCCCAAACATGGAGAAAGAACTGTCAGGCTTTGTAAATGACAGGAAGTCTCATACATCATTCCGAAAGCAGGGTCCTCTCCCAGGCAGCTCTCAGACCACAGCGCTCCATCACTCACGCCTGCTGCTCGGAGACGTATGCTTCTTCAAGGCGGGCAGGCCAGTTGTTAGCTGGGGGTTTAAATGGGGCCGACTTGTCACAAGAGTGACAGCCTGGGCAATTGTTTGCCCTCTGGGAACAGGTGCAGGCAGGTTCAAATGAAACACATCCAAATACTAACAGCAGGATTCTTAATCATGTCGATAAAAAGGATGTACTAGTGTCTGGGAAGCAGTGGTCACGAGATGCCTCGTCCACTGGAAGATGAAATGCTGTCTTTTCAACAGCCTGTTTCAATGAACCTATGCTATTACTGTCATTTATAATACATGCTGCTCCTTTGCCAGATGAAACCTCTGATTTTTCACATGCTAAAAACAACACAAAGTGAGATGATTAAAACAAAGGGAAGAAAGATGAAAATTGATATATGAAAAGGACAGAAAGAAGACAGGAGACCTGAGATGTGGAAGGAAGAAAAGCGATAAGCAGGTCTTACTTTAAAATACTGACACTGCTTTAAGGTACCCAGGGAACCAAGGGACTCAGAGAGAACAGTTTGTTAAGGGCATTGTTGAAAGGACAAAGAGAAGTAGCTGCAATTCAATGTCTGTCTCATAAATTTCCCAAAATCTGTGAACTGGCTATGTTCTGTCATAGCTTTCCTTGCATAGCTAATGTATTATATATACTGTACCTGTGTAATACCATTATACGTACTGTACCTATGTAATATCATTAACTCTATACAATGTTTTCAATAAATTTTTAATAACCATATAGCGTAAACTAGAGACCACAAGATTAGTCAAGGTATGTTAGAATTAATGGCATTACTATTCAAATATTTTAAAAATATTTACAAAAGTTTAGGATATCAGGGCTGGAAAGATGCCTAAGTGGTTAATGGCACTTGCTTGCAAAGCCTGACAGCCAGGTTCAATTCCCAAGTACTCACATAAAGTCAGATGCACAAAATGCATGGAGTTCATTTGCAGTGGCAAGTGGACCCAGTACGCCCATTCTCCTGTGCTTTCTCTCCATACTTTCATCAAAACTGAGATGAATTACAGTTAGTTGAAAAGTCCTTAAGCTCTAAGAAACCTCAAATATCCGGGGTTTGTTCTGTTTTCTGTCTAAGAAGCTGTTGTATTTTCTCTGTGAATATTTAGAGTGATTTTAGGCTGAAGGATTGAAAGAAAGCCACAAAGTCTTCCATGAATCTGAAATGTCAGCATCCTATGCTCAAGGTTAAATAAAGTTCAAAGTGGGGTTGGGGGAAGAACCCGAGGGATAGATTAAACCATTCTCTCTCTCTCTCTCTCTCTCTCTCTCTCTCTCTCTCTCTCTCTCTCTCTCTCCCCTCTCTCTCTCTTCTCTCTCTGTGTTGGAATGGTTTGGGATAAAAATATGTAATTAGTTTCTAACTAACTAGATAGAATGAAGATTTGTTACTGAAAGCTTTACTCAATAATGTGCTAATAAAAACCCAGCAAACCAAGGAGAATGGATTAAGAAATGACCCTGTAATTTGAATATGCATGGTTTCTAGCATTCTCTAACCCCCCCCCCCACACACACACACAAGAAGAGAGCATCACTATGGAGGAAAGAGACTTAGAAGGCAGGCGTGTTCAATGCCCTCAACAACTCGCCTTGCTTCTCCTCTTCACGTTCACTGTCCAAGCATCCAGGATCCTCATCCTCCACGTCCTCCGCACCATCCAGCGCCTTCTTTGATGAGATTTCTCTCTCCTGTTGGGGACCTAAATCGTCTTTCTCACCGTCAGTGGGTGACTTTGATGTTCTGCTCATTTGATCATCAGCCTGTCCGTCTCCATTCGCTTTGTCATTTTGCTTCTCGTCTTCGACTTCAAAATCTAATTCATAGTCTGAAAAAAAAAGAAAACTGCCATTGAAAATGAAAATAGAATTCTGGGTACTTAACCTATTTCCCTTTAATGAGAACTCTGACTCTGTCACCGTGCCTCCCCGGGCCTTTCTCTGTGGCTTCCTTTCCACACAATTAGTCATCCAGAAAACTAACGTGAGTGAGTCAGTTCCATGTGCAAGAGAGCAAAAGAGATGAGGTGGTGAATGACAAGGCCAAAAGCTAATAAAAGTTAATTTACAGATGAACATCATTACCTGAAAGAGCCAAAACTGAAAGAGAAGGACTGGATGTGAAAATAAATTAAAAATGGAAATGGTGCCAGTTAATTTGGAGACCAGATGAGGTCATATTACATAGGAATAAAGTTTAAAATATTTGGGTATCACAGTGATGAATAGTGACGTGGAAACATTCAATCAGTCAGGACCTGACGGGGGACACTGTGATGAGCACATTTTTAGAGAAACAAATGGACCCTAAGAAAAAGCTTTATGGCCTATTCTAGGCCAGAACTGAAATCATACATATGACTTCTTCCTACAAAACCTAAAAACATGACAACCCAAGTATAAATGTTCTTACAAAACAGACTTCCTGCCACAGTTACAAATATGCTTCATTCCCTATGGAGATGTCACAGATTCGCAGTAGGAGAAGGAAATCGTTACGACAGATAAACTCCAGCTGTCTCCTCTGGTTATAATTTTTCACCTTTCATATTTAAATGTTTCTTCTTTTTCAATCACCAAAAACTAAAAGTCCTGAAAAGACAACAATCTAACGACAGACAGCAAAAGGCTCTCATGCAGAACCAATTAAACAAATAAACTCTTATCCTTAAACTGAAAATTACAAGAAAATAAAAGTAGCCTTGCACCTGTTTTGGGTAATTTATTTGATAGCTGTCCACTTTGCTACAATCAAAGAAACTTAATTCAGAGATGGATGCCTCATGCATCTACCAATACTGAGTAGAACAAAGAAGTTGTTCTAAGAAATTGTAAGAGAAAACATAGGGTCAGAAGTTATGACAAAGCCAGCAAACCCAAAGAGTTCACAAAACTGTTTTCACAAGAAATTTCATACATTTAAATAAGAATGTGGGCATCACTTTTAAAAAAATGTCAAATAAGTAGGAATGTGAAGAATTTACATCATGTTTTGTGGCACAAACAGAAAATACTAGTAAAAACATAGATGTTTTAAGTGTTGCTGGTCAAGTGGGGCCATGTTTGTAACTTGGTTTATTTAACTGTCCATTGATAAGCATTGGCTGATATAGCAGTAACCATTCATTGCTGGCAGAAAGCACTTACCAAAAGCAGCTCATGGGAAGAAAGCTTACAGCTTCAAGGGAAGTTTCATCACCAGCACCACGGAAGGGAGCCCAGAACAAGGAAGGAGCTAGCTCCCATTATCACTTACCAGCAGGCAACAGAAGAGACAGTGAGCCAGGTGAGCGGAGCACCCAGTGGGCTGGACTAATATACCTTAATGTCCTCTCCCAGTGACACATGTCCTTCAGCAAGGGGCCACCTCCCAAAGGCCCCACAACTTTCCCAAATTTCTACCAGTTGGAGACTATTCCAAACACATAAGCCTATGTACGGAGAGCATTCCATTCTCAAACCACCACAGCTGGAAATCTTCTTCTGAACGCAGACATCCATAGACAGCTGCCATCAAGGACTTTCCAATTGTCATGGAGGAGATGGGATCTAGGTACACAGGAGATTGTGCTCATTTTACAGGGCCTCGGTAATGCTGGCTTGGATACTGTGGAGCCGAATTGCTGTGCAATTTTATTTTGGATTCATGAATAATATGTGACCTATAGTCCACCTGTAGTCCCTTCTACTGTTTAAATTTGTGTGATTTTAGTCACCTGTGGTCAGACACAGCATGAAAACAGTATAAGCTAGATTCCAGAAATTAAATCACAAATTGTGTGTGTGTGTGTGTGTGTGTGTGTGTGTGTGTGTGTTGTGGATGTATTACATGCAGGTGTGGGTACATGTGGGTGTGTGTGGACTTGGCGGACGTGTCCATGTGTGTATGCACGCAACTGAAGACCAGAGGACAACTTCATGTGACATTTTTCAGAAACCATCCACCTTTCTTGAGACAGGGTCCTTTATTGGCCTGGAACTCACCAAGTCAAGTAGACTGGCTGACCAGTGAGCTCTAAGGGATCCTGCTATCTCTGCTTCCTCAGGTCTAGAAATACAAGTACCTGCCATTAAAAGCTTGAACCCAGGTTCTCATGCTTGGAAGGCAGGTACTTTACTGAATGACCTACCTACCTAGCCCAAATCACAAATTTTTAATAACTAATTTCTTGTCTTATTTTTGTGGTGCTGGAGGCTGAACTCAGGACCCTGGACATGCAAGGCAATCGGTCCACCACTGAGTTACTCTGTAAGCCCACAGTGTATTCTGTGGCTCTTCTATTTTATTGCTTGTTGCTGTTAACCTGCACTATGCCTAATTCATATACTACATTTCATCATAGACATGAACATATACAAAGAAGCCCTGTATATGAGAGCTCAGTAGAATCTGCGTGTCCAGGCATCTGTGGAACATTCAGGAACAAAACTCCACAGATGGGGGGGAGCAAATATAAATAGAATGTAATAAAAGACTGGCAGAAAATAATCTTAGGAGGTTGTGAGAGACTTCATAAAAGGAGTCAAGGTCAGCTGAAGAATGCACATGAATACATTATTTTATAGCTATCTGCTGCTGATAGACACACAATAAGAAACAGGAGCCAGACAGGACCTGAGTGGGTAACTGCCAGCCATCCTTAGTATGGCACAGGAGTGAAATATAATATAAATAAATATCATATAAGCTGGAGTCCTCCTTAGTGTGACACAGGAGTGAGATATCAATACATAAATATCATATAAACTGGAGTCTTTCTTAGTGTGATACAGTAGTGAAATATACTATAAATATCATATAAACTGGAGTCCTCCTTAGTGTGACACAGGAGTGAAATCTAGGTGTTGGGGGGGGGGAGGATTCAGGCTGTCCAGCCCCAGTTAAAGCATTTCCTAGCTATGTGACCTTGGGAAATTAGTTTAACATTTTGCAGATTCGATGTCTTTTATCTACAAGCTGGTTAGCACAATGCTGTGGTAGTGTTAAAAGCAACCATGATTAACAGCGAACCATCAGCTGCAGGTCACAATACATGTGAGGGATTGGTGATAACACTGACTGTGAGCAGGTGGAATTGATCAGAAGCAGGAAAAACGGAAAATGTAACATCAAGACACACTGACGGAGGGCTGGAGAGATGGCTCAGCGGTTAAGGCACTTGCCTCCAGTGTCTAAGGCTATGGGTTCAATTCCCCAGGACCCACATAAGCCAGACCCACAAGGTGGTGGCTCTGGTATTCTCTCTCTCTCTCTCTCTCTCTCTCTCTCTCTCTCTCTCTCTCTCTCTCTCTCTCTCTCTCTCTCTCTCTCTCTCTCTCTGCTTGAAAATGAATAAATAAAATATTTTTTAAAAAGACACTGATGGAGACCCTTGATTAAAACTGGAGCGGCACAGGTGACCATGATTAGGATATAATTACAGCTTTATAAGTAAAATGGAGAATCAAGTTGAAGGAACGTTTAATGACCACAGAAATAGCCCTGCATCCTATTTTGGAGAAACTTCTATGTTTTCCATCAAAGAATATACCTCGCGCCTGCCCTAGCGTTTTCCTTCCTTTCCATCCTGCCAGGTTCAGATCAGCCCTCTGCTGGCCACGGGACTTCCATCTCATTAGAGCCAAGGGAAAACCACCTCCAGGTCACCTGCTTGTGTTTAAATATGGATGAACTAGTGGAGTGTTTCCTTTTGTAATTTCTTCCGTTCTCCCATCCCATTTCCTTCTCCAGAATTCAATTAGCTTGGACTCCCTATCTACACTAATGAGGAGCAGAGAGAGGCAGCCCTGGGTCAGCATCAATGACATGGGCCCCCTACCTTCCAACCTGACTCAAGCTCCCCTAATCCTTGCATCAGCTGCTGCTCTGCACACAGTTCAAGCTCTGGGGAAAGACAGTGAAAGTCCACAAACTCCCCAACATGGAAGAAGGGCCTCAGGGGCAACGTGTCCTGTTCACATAGATGTCCCCAACCTGGCCCTACTGCTCCTTGAATCTAGGCTTTGTGGCTCAGGTGTCACAGGAACACTTGACTGCCTGAGTTCGGTACCCACAGCCATGTGGTATGTGGGGCCATTTGTGCCGAGTAGAAAATCACACAAAGTTGGCAAACATGGCTATGAAATCTCAGTTCTATTATATTCCCTGTTTGAGCCTCAGTTTCCCTCCCAGCCTGTAAAACAGAGATAGTAGCAATGCCTACACACCAAATGATAAGAATGATTGTGTGCTCAGTGCTCAGTGCCTGGCACTGTTTATAATGCTGCTAATACTATTTTCGGTTTCTATGTATAGGTGTAGATGTATGTAGATGTATACAAATATATTTGCACATTTGTGTATGTGTTAAGAGAAAGACCATAGAGATGTGAGAAGAGAGGGAAAAAGCCAAAGGAAGCCAAAAGCAGACAGGCTCTAGTACTGCAAATCCATGTAAAAGCTTTTTGTCCCAGATCCCCACCCCACCTGCACAAGAGGATTGTACCTACCTAATGCCAAAGCACTGGGTCGGTTCCCCCCAAGCAAGTATAGCCAAAAACTAAAGAAATAAACTAAATTCAAGTTGCCCGAATGGTCTCTGCAGAAGTTAAACAGACAAAAATCTCTTCCCTCCTAGACCCCATAACAAGCTGCAAAAACCCTCCTGGACCCAGGAGCCCACTTCTCAGATAGGGGGACACTAGACTCCGTGGGGGCAGCAGAGGAAGCTGGACACGCTGCCTGCAGTTCACGACTGTGCGGCCCTCCATAGATAAGTTTGAAAATGTGTCAATGGTATTCTAAAGACCCATAAAAACAATATCAGCGACGAAGGAACCCCACTGTTGGTTACCATACTGAAAAGTGTTTTCTTGGTCTTCTTCCCAAACATCTGGTCCTGGCTTTTCTTTCCATTGCATTTCTTCCACAGCAGTTCTCACTTCTCTGACGCCCAGAAATTCCTGAGCTGAGAAAAGAGCCGAGACAGAGGTTTCATCCCCATCAATCTCGTCTGTTAGTGATGTCAGGTTCTCTCTGTCCTTCCTCAGTTTCCCTTGACCCTTCCTCAGCTCCTCTCTTCTCTCGGCGCTCTTATCTTTCCGAGGTTTCACTGAGGATGCTTTTCTGTCCAGGCCTGTTGCAATAATGCACCTGTGAAGAATACCAACAACAGACTTTATGAACCTTGCAGTGATGTATCGTGAATTCCATATTCTAGTAAGAATTGACATGAGAAATATCATGGGACTGTTCA
Organism: Zapus hudsonius; assembly: GCA_004024765.1. Taxonomy (NCBI): domain Eukaryota; kingdom Metazoa; phylum Chordata; class Mammalia; order Rodentia; family Dipodidae; genus Zapus; species Zapus hudsonius. The sequence goes on from PVHP010028053.1 coordinate 19,287, forward strand.
CGTGGGTTAATTAACAATTAGCTATTCTAATTTTATTGATACTAAAATCTTATATGTGAACATAACAAATTCTTAATGATAATAAAAAGTGGAAAAATTTATCAACCAAGAACTACAGTGTCAAATTAAAATTTTATAGCTTAAAGACTATTTTTAACCTCAGAGCACATTTCATGGATTTGTATATAGATTCATATTGTTATACAAAACAGAAACATGGAGAGAAAGGTAGATTAGATAGAGTTACAGACAGATAACATGCATAGATGATAGAGAAATTATGGATACATGCGTACAGAATTCACGTCCTTAAATGAGAACTAGGTAATAAAATTATATTCATATTTGTCAACACAGGGAAGCTGAGATGGAAATAATCAGAAAAAGATGTGTTCAATCTTTGACAACTTTATTATTCTAATAACAAACACATCAACAAAGAAAGACTTGCATTCAAGGTTAACTCTAAGCACATGATTGATTTTTTTTAAGCAACGTACATACCCAAACTGTTATGCCCTCCAAGTAAATAACAGAGGCCCGCACATAGATTTCACTAGAACCAACATCACTGCCTGAGAATGGCCACCTGAAGCCTGTACTGCAATCTCCTGGTGATTTTGCTGGCAATGAGGTTCTGGCCCTCAAAAATGGCAACAATTTGTAGAAGTCATGAAGTCATTTCAAATCTGGTGGACCATACAGATAATCTGAATGCATTAAGACACTAAAAAGATTTTAATCAGTTCTAAAAAAAAGCAGTACAAATACATTGTTTGCTCTCTCAGTGAATATCAGCCAAAAAGTCCAACCGTGACAATATGTTAACAGAAATGATTAAGGTAACGATAGGCTATTGAACATCCCTCTGCACCGAGCTCTTTGTTGGTTATTCTCTACACACAGTAATTTCAGGGACTCAAGACCACACAAAACAATAAAACACAAAACACTGGACAACCAGGGCTGGAAAGGCACATGGTTTCATCACATGACTCAGCAGGTCAATGCAGGTACCACACAAATCACAGATCACGCCACGTGTCTCTCATCTCCACCATCACACGCTGAGTGGTCTCAGTGATCTGCTAGTGACGAGTGACACACAATGTCACATTGCCAGGCTTACCACCAGAGAACATGCTCACACTCCCTCACTCAGAATAGAAGCCTTCTGGGGAATCTAGGTGATCCCAGGCATATGGATGATCTGTGAGTTGAGATGGGTGTTTGGAATCACCCATCTGAACAAATCTCCCTCGAAATACCACCTGTGCCCCTCTCCTAAGGCTGCACAGTCCTGGGAGCTGACTCATTCCCCGTGGGTGGGTGGATAAGAGTCAGGGTGCAGCCAGGTTGTGTCAGTCCACTCAAGAACATAAACCATGTTAAAATCTGCAAATTACCTCAGTCTGAATTAAAACCAAATGCCATTTCCTCTTTGATTAGTTAAAATGTTTGTTACATGTTTTAATTATTGTATTTGTTGTTTAATATTTTCCTACACACATTACACTTTGATCATAAGTACTCCACCTCACCCTCCCTTATTCCCCTCAGATACACTGCACCTCTCATCTAGTATTAGTGACCTTGCTACAGAAGAGAACTCACTAGGAAGGGGAGTGGCCTCCCAAGCCCCTCCCCGATCTATAACAGGATGTGGATCCCCCCCATCTTGTGGAAGCCTTGTGCAGGTGACCACAGCTGCGGTGAGTTCCCATGGTTGCTGGCAAAGGCGACTCCTTCCACTCAAGACTTCACTGAATTTCAGCCCTCTCTGGTTGTGAAGGAGCATGGGAATCTATATAAATTCTCCCAACAAACAAATATAAAAACTGTTACAGATCACTGAACATTTCACTATCTCCCCATAGATAAACCTAAGAGGATTTACACTGTGAAATGTGAGCCAATCAGAATATACCCGCCTTCCACAAAGGACTCTGTGCTTAGCACACAGCCCTCCTGCAAGGCAGGTGCCACGCACCTGCTCAAGGGCAGCGCTGACATTGCCTGCGGTTCCAACTCTTCCCTTCTCACGGGCAACTCCAAACCCATGGGCTTGGAGCCTGAGCTGTTCCATGTATGTTGTGACTGTGTAAAGACTCTGCTAGTGCCCTGTTGCACACACAGGTGTTTGATTGTCCATCTGCTAAAGGGGACTGGAGAGACAAAGCCAGTGACATCTGTGTCCCTCAGCACTGATCACCTAATCCGAGGTGGACATGTCGGTTCTGAGAAAGCTCAAAGCCTTTCTCCAGGCTTGGCTCTAGAAACTAGCAGAGTCCTGGGATGGAGGGGATTCTGGAGGGGGCCTCTTGTTGAGGTTTGAATGAGAAATGCCCCCTAGAGGCTCCCTTGTGAAGCATCGTCCTTGGGCCCTGAACTTTTAGGAGGTGGAGTCTTCCTGTAGACAGAGGCCAGCTATGGGAGAGCTTGAGGCATTACAGCTAGACCTCATTTCCTATTCCTCCTCCTCCTCACTGTAGATACAATGTGAAGCTGCTTCCCGCTCCTGATTCTATGCCTTCCTGCCGACATGACTGTACCCCAGAACCATAAGCCAGAATGAACCCTCCTTTGTCTCAATGTGAACGTTCTAGGGACCATTGCTTTTTCAATGAATTAAAATGGATTTCATTTTGGATAAGCAGGAGGAATTCATGTACCCTATTGAAAATAACTAACAGTATCATTACAGGAGTGGCAAAGAAAATAAAATTAAGACAATATATCAACAATGATGCCAGTCTCTGTAGGGGGTTCTCAACTCTCACTGGAATATCTGGAATCATCCCAAGTCGGGCACATGCCTGCCCATCTCTGTCAGTGTGAGAGGACCTAACTCACAGACCACAGGGTAACACCAAGGGGGTCTACTTTACGCATGCACTGCATCATTGGAAAAAATCAAGATGCTTTGAAACATTTATTTTCCTATATGAACTGCATAGTTATTTTCCTATAGGAGCAATATATTTATTCTCCTATAGGTACTGTACATTGTACTTGAAGGTTAGAGGGCTCATTCTTTCATGTCACAGCCATTTTCATATTTTTTTGATAAAGTAGAAAGAAAACAGAAGTGACTGAGTGTCAGCATCACAGAAGAATGGCACAGTGGCCCAGAGGTGTGGAGGAGGAGAGCAGGGTCATCCGTCAGGTGTCAGGGTCTCCATCCTTCATGGAAAGAGCTCTGTGCTGAAAGTTCACAGCAAGCCCCAGAGCATGTGCTGCCCGCCATGGGTGAGTGGGCATGAGCTCGCTAGTTGTCCTGGGAGTTAAGTAGACCTGATTTGCATATCTGAACTGGATCTAGAAGGTGTCTTCCCCTCTACCTGGAAAACTATTCCGAGAAAGAGATCATTTCATCTTGGTTTCTGCTCAAAATTTTCCTGACTATCTTATCTAAGACTCAGCCCAATAATCCCTTAGCCTGGTCTTGTGTTCCTCCTGCATCTGTCAATGAATGCATTTGCGGGCAATTCCCTGTTCTGTGTTGGGATAGGTTCCCTGGTGGCCTGGGCTTTTACATGAACAGTGTGTCCTGGCTTCATGAAGACTTTCAGAAGAAACTGAAAGAAAGCCCTCTGACAAGGTTCCTGGTCTCAACGGGAACTTCCATCAAGAAAGCCCTTAAAACAACAGTCAAAACGCACCTGCATCGCGCATTCTGTTGGGCCTGATACTGACACAAAGGGGATGGGAAGGGAAATGCTGTCGCCTAATAACGAAGGCACATCTCGAATATGCATAACCGGCAATGTCCAATCACAGAGGCGTGACGGGCGCACAGCGATGTTGCGGGGTACAGCCCAAACCATTATTAGTAACTGCAAAAGAGAAGCTCTTCTCTCTCCCTTCAGAGGTGGAATTTAAGGCAGTATGAGGAAAAGGAGACATTGGAAACGAGACAGAATTGCAAAGGTTGTCAGCTTTTATCTTTTTAAAGAAGACATCTAGAAATCACATTTAATCTTATAATTTCAATTACAGACATTCAGGGTTGTAATTAATAATGTTTAACTTGGATATTTTAGACTTAAAAGCACTGATTTTCCCCCTTTGGAGATTGCTCAGTGGAAAGCATTAGTGAAAGCAGGAGGAGGAGAAGGAGGGAGGGAGGAGGAGGAAGGGAGAGAAGAGAAGGAAGAGAAGG